>QVRM01003480.1:0-90000 GCA_003439945.1 Dermanyssus gallinae | reverse complement strand
ACGTCCGCCAGTCAATCAGTCAGTTAGTTAGGCGCCTCTGTTAACGACGCGTCTATCTATGTACGACGTAAATGCTTACCCACTGCTTAGTTATTCTACTCCTATCATTAGCGTACCACACAACGTATCTACTCATAATGATAGTTAGGCGGCGTGCATAGGCAGACCGACGCGAACTCAGATACTCACTTCCCTCGTACGTGTCACTGTTTCCGCTTCCCCCGACAATGTTCCCGCCTCCCCCGTCAATGTTTCCGCCTCTCCCGATCTACCTGTGCCCGACGGGGGTGCCCGTTGAGAGGCTTCAACTCGTACGGCGTCTTGACGGGGCGGTCCGTGTGTGCACGTCAAGAATAATAGTGATATTCATGATGATGATGAAGACGAGGATAGACATAGGACAACGAACGCTAGAGTACAGTGGTGAGCGTGCCTGCCTCGTACAGTACAGGCAGGCAGGTCGTACCTCTCATCTTGTATTGGATACATGTATGGGAAACGTATGCATCTCAGATGATTGTCGAGATAGAAAGATGTTTCGTCTTGTATGTCCAATTATGATCACACCACGTTGCGCCCCTCCCTTAGACATTTCTTTTGCACTACGATGTGAAGATTCTCATTTTTATGGCTAGCAGAGCAAGTAAGGTATAGTGAGACAGAACGAGAAAACGAGAGAGAGAGAAATAGAGAAATAGCGTACGAAAGAGACGCGGAAAAGTATTTTCGTCTGTGTGTGCTGCCTGTTCTAAGTGGTCTAGGTCGATTTTACCTCTCGTCGGTAGCACCGTCCCACGAATTTAATCTCTGCTCGCAGGGGGGGGGGGAACTTCATCGTTGTCTGGCATCGGCCATCCGATCCTGGCGTGTGGTTAGACTAACAACGCCTACGGATAGATAGATGGCTAATTGCTCGCGCCATGACGTTTGCCAGGTTCGTTTCCACAAGATGTAGATATAGTTACCCATCTACATTCCTGTCTGCCTATGACGTTAACTATAACAACTTGCACGGGCTATACGAGCAATATGAGCGATATAACCGCAGAGAGAAGCGGCGTTATCCTCGGCCGTCGGCTATTTGCAGCGTTGTCGCACAACACTTAAGTTGCGTCAGATAATGCGTGTGCTTTATTAATCTTTACGTTTCGGACGCATAGCCGCTTCTTGTGCTTCTACTGCTCTAGCATAGGATCGGAACTCAGCGATACGAGCCTCTCTATCTTAGTTCCTAAATATATCGCTATTGCGAAATTTTGTATTGCAATTAACTATTGTTTGCCAGTAAAATCTCCGTAGTGTATTCCACAACACACTATACAGGTGCTTTCATGCGGGCGTACTGCTATCGCGCAGTCAAAGGAATATCTGAGACGAGAAAATAACAGAGATCGTTGGCAGTGCAAATGGAATCGGAAATTACACAGATGAGACGGGTTCTTTGTCGGAGTTTGATCGAAACGTGTTGTGCGCAGAACTTTTTGCACGATGAACAAACAGTCGTGCTTTTTAAGTAACCAACAACAACAAGAACCTGATTAACCGAGCAGCCCCTTCTAAATTCAGTTCACGTTAAACAACACTAGAGTGAAGCAAGGAGAGACTCACCGAGCTCATCGTTAGGCAGACATAGTTGCGGCCATCTTTGCCATGTGTAGAATCTGTCGAGTGTGCCCCACACAAGAGAACGTACATTCAGACGCTTTGCACGCAAATAGGCAGCTTTAGCCGAGGCATGATTTGATATCTTGCATAGCAAATGCGTTCCCTCATCATCGGCTGTGTGTTCATTATCGGCTGTGGTGTATAAAAAGTAAAAAGCACGGGCTGACTACCTAGGCTAGACAAAGCTATATATATCACGCACAGAAGCGCAGATCGTGCAACGACATTTTCATCATATTTCAAGTAGACCTGACATCTGAAGACGACAGCGAACAGGTAGCTCGCGTGTGAGAACCAGCAGATCCAGCAAGATTATATTTATTTGGAGACGTAGTGCATGCAGGTATGCAGATAGTGATGTGGAATTGCTAGATGAGGGGGAGTTTAATCTGTTCGGAAACGATGCGTATAATTGAGAAGACGTTCATTTTGATGGAGACCTGGGTACGAGAGCAGTTTAATAATACACGGGGATTCTATGGGTACCATGCATTGTGCAGAAAGTGTCCGGGTAGGTCAAAGGGGGGAAGGTATACATTTTTGCTACACTGACGGTGGGATAAATTAGCGTGGGAATAGTAGCAGAGGATACGTAGTAACGTCATATAAACTAGAAATAGTGGCAACTAAAGCGCCAGGAAGAAAACTTGAGAGCAATGTTCTTTTGCAGGAACTTAGCAAGAGTCAGGAAGGCCACTATCGTAGCTGTGGCAATTGAACGTCTACATTTGCTTTTGGTTTTTGCAGCAGTCGATCTTTTCGGGATGCAAATAGCATCCATTGCCACATATTGTAGTCCACTAATATGGAATAAGATGGGAGTAGACGAATTATGTCTAATTGATGGAGTGAGGTTTTTCTAAAGAGGATTTTTGCGCTATTGAACACATGCAGGAATAGGGTTATTCACGTGCTAGAAGTCAGCCCGTTACTAGTGGAGCATCTGCAAAAAAATGAAACCTGACGACAACGTAAGCCTTTAACGTCTATATGCCGAACTGGCAAATCAAAGTTAGTGAGGTGGGCATAGGGATTTATGATACAGCAGTAATGTGGGGCACTGAGTGGCGAGCTAGTGGGGTGAGAAATCAACATCTACGGCCTTTGCAGCTCAAGGATAAATCACAGTTTTCATGAACCACACCATGAATGTCGATGCAAACAGTAGTAGAGCAAATGTGATAGATACCACGCCACAGTATGTCCGGCAAACAACACGCTAAATTGATAGATGTTTTGAAACATTTTGGTATATATATATATATATATATATGACACATAGTCAAATCGGAGCATTTTTGCTGTTGGTGAGAGAGATCCTTAAATTCAGTACAGTCGCTGAGGTGACAAAAGGGAGCATGCACCGCGACATATTAGACTCAGGCTTCTCGCAGCGGCTCTGCAGTTTTTTTTTAAAAACGGAGAATACTTTTACGCACAACCGTCGATGTTGTTGACGGATAGTGTGGGACTTGACTCGGGTGGAGAGTATGTGACTCAACCCATTGCCGAACGTGTAGTACCCACTAAAAGCCACCTTCCCCACCCTCTCCTAGTTCGGAATCATGTAACGGTACCCCGAGACTAGGAGAGACTCATGCTTCAACTTTCTCCTATATCTACGGGAACCTCGCGAATTGAGGGTGGGTCTTCACGAATCACTGCCAGGGTAGATTGACTCGACCGGAAGCGTGACCTCTGGGCGTCCTTTAGACGTGTCTTCTGCCTCATGATGGGGTCTAAGAAGGAGACCCCCTCCGCCCAGTCGGTGGATGTTGTCATCATTCGTGCGACAATCTCCGCTGTTGATTTCCCAGCCATCGTGTATGAGGAGGCTCGTCGCGCCGACCCGAATGCATCGCAGCGGCTCTGCAGTCTATCCAATTGATATTGACACCGACCTAAATGGACCAAGCAATGTTGGCTCGCCTTTTTTGTGTAGAGGAGTAACTTCGTGCAAGACATTCATCTACAAGTGTGGGCCGCTAGTGTGAGACTCCAAGCCTTGATCAACGTAGGTGCTCTGACCCGTTGAGCCTGTTACAGGCGGATGTGGGAACTTGGGTTCGTTGCGGTTGTTAAAGTACCAGAAACCCAGGCCGAAGCCCCGTATTCCCAGGCCTCCCCTCGGACTGACTCGACCGCGAATATGATGATGTGTCGCTTGCAGTGCTAAGGCCCAAATTTGTTGGGCATGAGATTTGCGAAGTCATTGGCAATTCTGAGGGCTTCCTTTCTTGCCCGGCGCAAGTGATAAGTGCCTTGGGGACCCCGGTCAAGGAATACTCCGAGATACCTTGCCATGTTGACGAGGTACAGAACGAGGCGGTTCCTCCGGCCTACCAAAAGAATTGCCTTGCTCTTGGAGGGGGCCAAGGCAAGCCCTGCTTTCCGCATCCAGTGAGTGACGTCTGCAATTGCCTTGTTTGCGCGATTCTCCAGCAGCTTCGATGTTTCGGCCTGGACGGTGAGGAAAGGTCGTTAACGTAGGCAAGAAGGCCGGCTTTGGGAAAGGGTCTTCAGCAGCACATCGTTCTAAGCTATGTCCCATAGCAGGGGTCCAAGTAAGGAATCTTGCAGCACTCCTGCAGTATATATATATATATATATATATATATATATACAGGGTCTCCCAGGAAGATCTCGGGAGCGGTATAAAGCATTGTAGAGCTCGCTAAAGCAAATATGTGTTTCAATGCATCATAGTATTTTACGCTCAATACCTCAGAATCTCAACCCTACGGTCATTCACAGCGTTCAAACATTTCACAGCGAGTATTTTGGTGACAGAAGGCTGAAGATATCTCAGGTCTTATGAAATGGCTCACAAATTGGTGTGCTGTGTTGCAGAAATAGGGCCATATACATGTGGCTTTTATTAGTTTAATAGCATGGTTTTTTGGGGGAACAGCGGTTACTCAGTTAAAGTGTTTAAGGATGTTAAAAAGAGATGGACGGAGTTTGGATGATACCAGCGAGCCTCAAGGTAAGTAGTCTATGGCCACGGGTGGCTCTGCGATTGCCCAAAAAAGACTTCGCTAACATTTATGCCAGAAGGAATAGTGTTGAAATTGATAACAGCACCCGATGGGGTTTTGCCGTAGTGTCGTTTGTTGAAGCAGATTTTGAGGCCGCAAATTCTTTTATAATGACTACAATGTATTGGCGCCGCGAGATAGATGGGTAGATAGACTATACAGAAGTCTCACAAAGTAGTAGCAAATTATTGTCGAACTAAACCTAACTTGAAGCTTTTTTTTTTTTTTTTTTTTTTTTTTCAATAACAACGTTTATTCATTATCCTTCCACCTTTAAAAATTCCTCCGCATATTACAAGAAAATGTGAAGAGGAAAGAATCATTTTAGAAAACCTAGTGGTTTGATCTAGAGAGTAAGTACAAATCTAAGAGGTGTGAAATACCAAATATGAATTTAGTAACGCACACTGGACGAATGGGGTATCACTTAAGATAAGGTGAAACCAGAGATTTCGTGGTTTAAATCAAATGTCGAAGGATGACGTAGGATCCATTCAAATGAAGCGCACTGGTTCAACTGTATTTAGCAATGCCTGTTAGATCATATGTGATTTTTATTTGCTAACATTGTCCTTTAGCTTTCGAGTAGCAAGCGGATATTAATCGGTCTCTAGCAGGAATTTTCGCGAAATTGTCTTGCTGAGTCTCCACTCAGTTGTGTCGATACTTAAAAAGCATTCCGTTTTACTTACTTTTTTTTTTTTTTTTTTTTTTGTGAGGTTGGGGAAAAATGCTTTATGCACACCCAGCGCAGTTATCACTGTCCGGGCGTGTAGAAGCGCGTAGGTAGTGTGGGACTCCCCGATGGCATGGGGTTACCCACTAAAAAACCCTAGTCCTCACATTTACCCCCCCAGGGTTCGGTACTGTTTGCCAGTTCTTCAAGGCCCTGGGGGGGGAGTCGTCCGCTCTACATCTACTCCCTAAAGTAACTTTCCCGAGGTCACTTTTGTTGGCGCGGGAGGCAAGGCATACGATATCGGTTGGGTGGCAACGAATTTATATTGTCATCCTGTCGTGGCCCATTCGAGGGCTGTTAAGGCTATTTCGTTAATACGGGGAAAGTGTTCTGCACACGGTCCCCGGGCTACACGGTTAATGCCCCGGGCTTTAGCAACCTGGGAATACCGTGTGGGACGCCTGCTGCCTTGGCTTAATAGGCACGAAGAAATTACCTCCGTCCTTACAGGCCTCGGAGGCCTTACAGGCCTCCGAGGCCTGTAAGGACGTCTCACAATCTCTTCTAGCGAGTGAAGCGCGTCTTTCCTTCTCTAGGCTGTTTTTTTCTCTGATGATCCGGTCGAGGTATGACGCTCCTTCTCTCCATGATTGGCCTGACGTCAACATCGATGTTATGATCGTTTTAGTGTCAGCTCCAGCTAGTACATATTTGGAGGTCTGCCTGAGGTTCGAGAGCCTTGGGCATCCTGCGACCGTGTGGTCCACGTCGTCAGGTTCCCCAGTTGTGCACAAAACACAGATGTCTGAGTGAGACTTGCCTATTCTCATCATGTACGTTTGGAATTGGCCGTGTCCCGTTACAGCCTGTGTGGCGTAGAATGATAACGAGCCTTGGCCCGGGCCGTTGTACCATTCAAGTAAGTCACTGACGAGGTGGCGGGTCCAGCCCGCGCGTGAGGATAGGGCACGCCATTCCTCCGCCCAAGTCTGCATAGTCGCCTCCCTTGCTTCGTTGTAGTCAGTATATCCGTCCCTTCGCTTGGTGCTCCTCTGTCCTGCCAGGAGATCCCATGGGAGCATTCTGGCTAGTACTAGCGCAGCCTCCGTGCTGACGGTTCTATACACCCTGCTGACACGTATCGCGATTGATCTTTGAGCCGACCTAAGGAGCTGCCTGTTGCTGATCGTGCGGAGGGCCATGTCAGCCCACACTGACGCTGCGTATAGTGCCGTGGACTCCGCCGCCGACGCTATCAATATCCTCTTCTCCAAATCCGCGCCTCCCGACCGAGGCAGGATTTTAGCCATTGCCCTAGCGATTGTATGCACTTTTTTGGATATGGCCAAGATGTGGGCGCGGCCCGTAAGGCCGGAATCGAGAGTGACTCCTAGATATTTTGCTGTTTTCGACAGCATGATAGCGTGGCCGTCCAATGTCAAGTGAATGCCGCGGGTGCGTTTGCGACCTGACAGGTAGATTGCCTCAGTTTTTTCTGGGGCCAGCTGAAGGTTGTTTTGTGCCATCCACCGAGAGACACAGCGCATGGCGTTGTTTGCTGTGGCCTCGAGTATGGTCTCATGGCGTGCTGTTATAATAAGTGCCAGGTCGTCTGCGTAAGCCAGCGTTTGTGCCCCTGGCGGAAGGTTTGGCAGACGCAGAACATCGTCATATGCCAAATTCCACAGAGTTGGGCCGAGTATAGACCCCTGCGGGACCCCGGCGGTGATACTAAACGTGCCATGATGTGTCAACAGGTGGCGGTCACTCAGATAGGAGGAGATGATGCGAACCATATACGGAGGTATATTTCGTCGTTCCATGGCCTCAAGAATTTTCGCCCAGTTGGCGCTGTTGAAGGCGTTTTTGACGTCAAGAAGTATCAGTGAAACAAACTTCCTGGTGTTGCGCGACGCCCTGGTTTCTTGTCTTGCTTTTTCCAGGATTTCCTCGATAGGGTCGAGTGTCGAGTGACCCTTGCGGAAACCATGTTGGTTAGGTGCCAAAGCTTCTGTGTCTTCTATAGCCTTCGTGAGACGCTCTTGGATGATGTTTTCAAAAAGCTTGCCAATAGTGTCTAGAAGGCAAATTGGTCTGTAGGTTCCTGGGGTGTGCTTGGGAATCAGCGCCAGAAAGGAGGTCTTCCAGGCAGGTGGGAAGAACCCCTCCCGGAGGAGATGGGTCGCGGTGTCTGCGACGATTTTCGGATGCTCTCTTGCCATAAGCCGGATCACCCCAGGAGGGACACCGTCAGGACCCGGTGCTTTGCCAGGGGCGAGGCGCTCGGCTGCCTGAAGGACCTCGTTCTCTGTGACGGGCGGAATGTCTGCTGGGTCTATATTGGTATAAGTTACTGAAGGGCGAGGAGAGTGCGACGGGAAGAGTTTCTTGACTTGGCGGAGAGTTTCTTCTTGTGTTAGAGGGGGTGGAGATGTCTTGAGTTTTTCCCGGACTATCCGATAAGGAATTCCCCAGGGGTCATGTTGTACAAGATCGATTAGAGCCCTCCAACATTCCCGTTTCGCTGTCCTGATCTTTTGGCGAAGAGTGTTTCTTGCTGTTCGGTATATGTCTAGTAGTGTATCCTCCCGGGCCAAGGCAATATGAAGTATGTGCTCGTGTTCACCGTTTCGGCGTCTTCTCGCAAGCCAAGTTCGAGCCCTCGTCAGGGTGCGCTTGGCACGTATGCATGCTGAGCGGGCCTCCTTTATCTCGGATGTCCACCATGGCTGTGGGGAGCGTCTACCAGTGCGGTGACGCGGCGGGCCGCCTGCGGCCCTGCACGCCTTTTTTACTATTTGCGTTAGGTCTTCCGGAGAGGGTTGGGAGTCTTGATACATGCTGAGTTGTGCAGCTATGTAGAGTTTTAGCTTGTTGATGTCTAGATGTCTCATCTGCCAAGTTTTTCGGCTCGAGGGTGGCTGTCTAGGTGCCCCGTCGTAATCGAAGACTATGTATTGGTGGTCACTGAGCGTTTCGGCGTCTGCGTCGACTCTCCATCTGTTAATCAGACAAAGGGAAGCATTGTTGGTAAGTGTGAGATCAATGAATGACTCTTGTCGACCTCGGACGAATGTCGGCATGTTCCCATCGTTAATTACTGAGAGATCCGAGTTGGCCAGCCAGTCCAGTAGTAGAAGGCCCCGGGACGTGGGAGCGCGGGAGCCCCATAGAGGATGTGCCGCGTTAAAGTCGCCTGTCAGAAGTAGTTGGTGGGGGTTGAGAGATGTAATGAGATCAGTGAGTGATGCGAGGTAGTCGTTAAACTCCTCTAGTGTGCGGTTTGGTGAGAAATAGCAGGAGAGAACATATGAGCCGCTGCCTAGGTGAATCCATGTGCACCCAGAGCAAGCCCCGTTGCCCGAGACGGAGACTTTTGGGTCCTGTCCCGTCCACCATATTGCTGTGTCTGCTGCGGAATCAGCATAATGGTTTGCTCGTGTTGATGCAATATTAACATTGGGCTCTGACATGAGGCATAAGGATATCTGGTTCTCCTGTACGTACACGTTAAGAGCGTCATGAGCGGCCCGGCAGCGGTTTAAGTTTACTTGTAGGATCTTTATTTTGATAGCTTAGTTTTAGATCGTCTCTGGACCGTCGTCCAGTCTGATCTGTTGCTCTCTCCTGATTCTGCCTCACTTGACGCAGGTGCGACCGGAGGAGTATCGCTAGAGGTGGCCTCCTTTTCGACAAGCTCAACCTCCGGTTGGGAGGGGGCCCTTGACCCGGACGGTCCGCCACTAAGCTCCACTCTCTCTGCCTCCGGGCGCTTTGTTGGCATGTGGGACTGTTGCCCAGCCTCTGTCCTGCATTTTCGCTCACGGAGTACCAGCTCTCTGTACATCGGGCATGACATCGCATCCGCGCGATGACCCACAGTATCGCAGATTATGCACTTCATGCTCGCCGAGGTGCAGTCTCTTGTCTTGTGCCCAATGGTCCCGCAACGCAGACAGAGGGATCCCTCGATGGGTTTCTCAAGTGCGCAAGCTTCCGCGCGATGGCCAGGGCGCTGGCAGCGGTGGCATATTGGAGGCCTGTACCATAGATCTGGACGACAGTTGCGGCCTGCCAATTTGACTGTCGTGAGCTTTGACAGACGTCGGGCCAACGGGGCGGGTAATCGCGCCAAGGCGTACCAGCGCCCGTTTCGACCTTGACGGGGTTCGGTAATTGCGACCAAGGAGTGATCCGTCACTCCTAGGTACGCGGTGAGGTCGGCCTTTATCTGGGACTCGCTCGACAGGGGGTTGATACCCCATAATGCCACCTCTAGGGTAGGGTCAAATAGCTTGGCAGAGGCCTCCAGTCCCGCGTCGCGGATTTTAGTACTCAGCCGTTCTCCTGCTCCTGGTGTGATTTCACCCAGTCGGATTGCTACGTCCCCGTTAGATGTCTTCTTCACTTCGCGAATAATAGTGTCCGCCGCAATGTCTGCGTTAAGGTTTTCTCTGACGGTCCGCAGCGTGTCAGCGAAGGTTTTGCCATTGCCGACTTTAACTAGTATTGAGGTTGTATGTCTATAGGGGGCGGGTGGAGGTGTTCGTGACTGGATACTTGGTGGCGATCCGGTGGGCCCTGCTTGAGCCGTGCGGGTTTTGTGTAGCGCCAGTCTCCCAGGAGTGGGTGACTGAGCCACCAGCATTGCTATTATTCGGTGGAACGTGATGGTGCGGATATCCGGGGGAACGTAGAGGAGGGGCAGGGTGTCATTCGGAGTTTGGTCTGTCATAAGGAGGATTCGGTGTATAACCGCTCGCATCAGAGTCAAAGATGTTTCATCCGTAGTGGCATCCTCGTGTTTTGGTGGCAGGATGCCTACTACTAATCGATGTCCTTGCTGGGGGGTAGGCGCGGAGCCGGTGATAGTCTCCACAGCCTCGCCCAGGACTACGGCAGTGCCGGGAGATGAAGACGTTATGGATTGAAGCGAGGGATAAGCGGCTAGGAGCTTTTGGAAGAATCCTGTGTTCGGAATTTCTCCCTGTCGGACCAGAAGGCCTCGGATCCCCTTGTGAGTCACGAAGTCTTCCAGTAATAGCGGAACTCTCTGAGTCGCTGTGACCGGCCATGGAAGCTTCGCTACTCGCAGGTAGTCTTCCGCTGTTTGAGCGTTTGGTATCTGCTCGTCCAAATGTGCCTGATGGGCCGCATTTGTTTCTGCCGCGCATTTGGGGCATTCGCCCACGGACAACTCTAGGGGAGGAAGCCCCGCCTCCGCACTTTTGTTCCTCGCGCTTAATGCCGCGTCCCTTTCCTCCTTAGCGGCGTTAACGAGATCAAGAGCCTCGTCACGTTGGGCTACAAGCAACGCCAGCTCCTGTTGCATCTTGAACTGGCGTTGGTCCGCGCCAAGCCGGGCTTCCCGTAACGCCGTCAGGATTGTCTCGGCCGCCGATTGCACCTCGCGGAGGTCGAGTTGTATCTTTTGCGATAGGTATTTGAGTTCCTTAAGGGTGTTCCTTGGCTCGCAGTGGATCGCAATACTAGCGCAGTCCTCAGCAAGAGCATCATAGGCGTCTTCAAAGGCTTGTCGGGCCTCCTCGTCTACTCCGGAAGCACGGTGTCTAAGTCGAGGGCTGAGAGGGGGTGGAGTGTCTGCTTGCCGTTTGCGGGTGTTGGTGGGTCCGGCGTGGTCATGGTTCGTTTCGGCAAGCACCAAGTCGGTGACCATTTCTTCAGGGTTGGGGTCGAGGGCGGGCTGTGTAGGGACATTGCGAGTTTCGCCAGGTAGACGGGGTAAGGTTTCTTTGGTGGTCAGAGAAGGGTCGGCGCGCGTAGCGCTAGAGATGGGGGCAAGAAGGTCCTGTTGCCGAAGCGACTTGGGGGTTGGGGAGCGTTGTGACGGCATCGTTCCGGCCGATCACCTCCTAAGAGGGAGGAGGTGATCGGGAAGAGCTTGTTGTTCTCCGTCCAACGATGTCTCGCTCGCTGTTGTGTCGTGATCAGAAGCAGTCTATTGCTGAGATGGGCCTGCCAAGTACGTCACCGGAGATATGCTCAGACGACTGTAGTAACTCGTGCTGGCTCTTACGGCCCGTATGGAAAGCTCGGCTCACCTTAGCTGGGATGGCAATGTCTATTTGGCAAGAGATGCCCTTTCTGCGATTGTATCCGGTGTGTCTCCTTCCCTACGGAGAGGGCTGCGTAGGTGACCTCGCCGGGTGGGCTGCACCCGTGGCGCCGCCCTGGTGGTCGGAATCGGAACTAACTCTTACCACTGCGCTGGACACCGCCAAAGGCGACGGACGCGTTTGTGGTAGCTCCAGACACCCAGTAACACGACACCGCACAGACACTTATCACCGAATCACCAAATTCACTCGAAATCCGTCTCGAAAACACACGGGAGCGCGTGACCGCACTCGACGACTGTCAGCAGACGACTAACCTAACTTGAAGCTGCATGAGAGAAACGTAGTCTACTCCTGCCACCACCTTAGTGTGTGAGGTTATCTTAGTGTGGGGGGTTTTCCTAAATAATTTAAAAAGTAAAGTAGTTAGGCCATAAGCAGCTTCTTAGTAATTAGTATAGCTACACATATCTCACCTGGCTGAGATTTCAAGCTTGCGCTAGACGGCAGAATTCGTTCAGCTAAACAAAACAACGTGTCAGCATAGGAGTTCACGAGCTTGTGCATAGTAATTGATTCGAAGACTTCGCTTCTACTAAACCGACTAATCATTGCTACAATTGGAGTAACACGAGTCTCGCTCGGTTTCCTTATTCGTTTCTCGGTTCTCGGTTTTTAAAGTGATCTTTTATGCATAGGTAACTAAACAACTAATGGCAGAGGCCTCAGGCGCTGGCTGAACCTACAGAAACGTGGCGCTGAGCTGCTTTGTATGCTGTCCGTCCGCGTGGTAATGTAAGGCGAGCATCTGCGCCCTAGGCAATATGGCCCGTTATCGGTGACACATATTGGTGTGTCCAGTTTTGGAGGCGGGCGCACGCGCGCATTCAAGGCCTCTACCTCTAGTCCTCTTGTCAACTTTGGACACGAACACGTCACATTAACGAGCATACACAGCTCATGCACTCGTTTCTGCGAGCTCGTTCTTGTGCCTCGTCTTGCCTTCGTGAGCTTGCGGCACGGAGGCAAGAAAGTGCGTCGTCCTAGGTTCTGCACGCTGCCAGGTCGGCAGGCGGTGCTTCTAGAAAAAGAAAAAGAAAAAAACACGAGCAAAATGGAGCTCAAAATAAACAGTAAGAGCATCACGGAACGGAGCGCTGTCACCTTCCAAAAACGTCAGGCGTCATCGAAAGGGTGTCAGCCAAAGAAACGGAGCACGTAGCAACGGAGTCGTCCTCGGGCCACCTCTGGGGAGCCACATACTTTACTCCGAAGAACGGCGTCTTCTCACACAGCCTAAGTTGTGGCAGTTGCTGCTGCTGCTGCTGCCGCCGCCGCCATAGCCGCCCTTGATTCTGCAGCTCCAACAGCATGTCTGCCGATGACCCTTTTTGGTTTGTTGCCTCTCGTTCCCTCCTTGACAGATTCTGACCGGTCGTATACATTACTGTATAAATATATCGGCCTCCGAGCTAGAGGGCCACTTAAAGTTAGTTTCCAAGGTGGCCTTCCCATAGGGGGTTCGTATCATTGTGTTCGTCGTATCATTGCATCGCTTTGCGCATCCTATGGATACTTTGTGTATGTGTATACACTCTTGTATGCACATATGCGTCTATAGTGTATACGTGCATGTTAAAACGTATGCACACACACATAGACACACGTGTGTGGAAACGTGTGTAGATAATTGTATGTCATTGACATTGCTAAGATATACTACGGCCGTAGCGCTTTTTTTTTTTTTAAAGATTTGCCGTAAGGCAATTGCCCGTGTACGGTTTGTTCATGGCATGGCTAATTTTAATCCACTCCGGCATTTGCCTTGTCTAAATTGGAAACCATGCAAACCAATTTAAGAGTGACCGGTCTGGGTCTCGAACCCAGTCCTCCCGAATGCAAGGCAAAGGCTTTGCCACTAAGCCATTTTGCTCGGGTGCTTATGGTGGGTGAGTTGGGCAAACCTAGGCCCTTGGTAGGTAGACTTGTACGATGCCCCATTTGCTGTTTACATCGCGCCATAGTAATTATGATGACTCGGCGGACAATCCCGGCACGCCTCTCCCCCACCCACTCGTACTTACTCTCCTGCCAGCCTACGCTGCCGGTGAAGTCTGCAATCACTTAATTAGAGGCACGACCAAATTGAAGGTCCGAGAACTACTTAGGCAGCGTTTTGCTGCCTATATGCATAAAGAAGAAACTCGGCCACAGTGTTGAGCATTATGCCATCCGAAATTGCGGGTTTTGTGCTCTATGCTTAGTCAGCATAGTTTATGTACCGTTCGAGACAAGATGGTAATGCCAAGTAAAGTGGGCTACCACTACAAGTATTACAGAAGTTAACGGCAACTAAAAATTATATTCACAACAACAGAAACAAGAAACACTGCAGACACTGGCCAAGGCCGAAGAAAAATCCCGAAAATAATACTAGCATGAAAATGATAAATTGTTTACGAGCTAGGCGTGGATTAGTCCTACCTAAGGCTGTGATAAACAGACAACTGGAGTAATATGAGTAAGGAAGGACAGCTCGACTACAGCCAGTGCAAGGCCTTCAATTTGCAAAATTAGCGGCATGTGGTCTTTGAATACTCTTTGCATATAATTTAGTATTAGCAAGCTAACGATTTTCCAAAAGTAAAAACTGATGTGGTATCTGCTAGATGACATTAAAAACCTAGATAAATGTATTTTCAGTACAGCTCCTTCTATGTGGAAATGTCAGACATTGAGTGTTGTGTCATTTACTTTTGCAACTTCGTTGCATTTTCCACGATATACTAATCTGTTCAAAAGGCCTTTAGAATTAAAGCCAAGCATGTCTCAATTTTCTTCTAATTTTCTTTGTTCGATATACACCTGAGAAGCACAATATACTTTTTACCGATATTTCAGAGCTCTCATACCGCTTAGGTAGAATTTTGCATCTTTAGACTGAAAATAAGTATTACCAGCAGCCCTAACATCTTTATTGCCATAAAACGCGTTTAACCGAGACCATTTTTTTAAATTTCAGAATAGAAAATAACCACAGGGGACAGATGCGGACGATAGGGGGTTATTCAATTAGTTCATACCTCAGTCCAGCCAGTTTCGTTAATGCTAGTCCTTCTTCTCCGAAGTTCTGCCGTTTCTCAGTTATTGCTGTACGCGGTTCAATAGTCCTGAGTAGTAGTGCCCTGTGATAGTTTTTAAACTCACACTCAAGGTCCGGGGTTATTCCACGTTGGTCCCGAAAAACCGTAGGCATTACCTTTCCGATCGATCTTTTGTTCGCACCCTTTTCGTAGTTTTTTTACTGCGTGCGCACTATTGACAAGATGCTTCTTTGACCTCGGGAGTGTAGTGATGAATCTAACTTTATTGGAGGGTCACGAATCTGCGATGTCTGCTTTGTCGACATCTTGGCAAAATTTAGCTGAGAAGTAAAAACACGCGTCTGCGATCTTCCAAATGTTCACTCGTTAACCTGCAGCATCGATTTTCCGCGCTTTTTCCACGTTTTCCTCATCAATAGCTTTTTGCGGATGTTTTGAACGTGATTCTCCTTCGATGCTCGTGTGAAGCAGCCTACCCTCCCGAAGGTACTTAGAGGTATGGATATAAATGTAAGCAATCTCGGCAGAGGCTTCAATAAATGTTCCCTGTCAGACTCGCAAAAAATACAATTTGGTCTGCAGCTGCCTCCACGGCGAAATGTTTTTGCTTTTGTTCTCTGTGAATTGATGTGGACGCTTCTGATGTGAAGATAGGCCCCCACCATACCAGCGTGGTGCATTTGCGTTTGCATGTCATCTACGTCCAACAAAGCTTGCAGTCCGGTGTCCTCGAATTTTTGGGCGGTTTTCAAAGCACTGTAATATGCCGAGAGCATTTTGGTTGAACATTTTAAAGCTTCGGTCGCAGATTTTTTCAAATGATAACACAATCATGAGAGCTTCCCGTGATTTCTGGCAAAAAGCTCAACATAGTAAACGCTTCTGGAAATTTTGTAGGAAATACATAGGTGAGGCTTTGCTCGTAGAACAGTAAGTCAGAACGGCGCCATTGCCGCTATCGGCTGCTGGCTACAGCGATAGAAGTGGCCTCCGCCCACGGAGTCCGATTTCATATGCATAGATCTGGTATTTCCAGTCTAAGGTGGCCTGCCTAGGAGCTGCTGTATTGTAGGGATCATTCTGTACTGGAAGCTGAAGTGTACATTGACAGGCAGTGGGGCGCAATAAACAAGTTGGAGTTAGGAGACATTGCATTTCTTACGAGACCAGTTCACCGCGCTGACCTGCTCATCGATGATATTCCAGGGTTTGATTGGCTGCTTTTGTTGTCTGAAAATGCTCAAGGTAGGCTGATGGGTGGTTTGCGTTAGCGCGTTTCTCCGATACAGTGTCTGAGGAGCGATGACCTAAGCATATTGTAATAATCTACCCCGACCTTGATGCCGTAGAGGTATCCGAGTTAATAGGTGACGGATGTCTAAAGCAAATTCTGACTGTGCAAATAATGAGTATATATATATATATATATATATATATATATATATATATATATATATATATATATATATATATATATATATATTTATAACATTTTTATACTGAAAGTAGACCCTACTATAGCATGAACCATGAAATGATAGAAAACGTGGTTGTTAGATGTGCAAATACACACATTTTACGTTTGTAAACTAAAACTAGAGTAATATCAACGCTATATAGTCCAGCTCCTTAAGACTATGTTGATGCTATGTTTCACTTCCTCGTAGCTCTTAGGATGCAGCTCGCATAATGCTGATTTTAAGCCCCCAGCCATTTTGTTTAACACGAATATTAACCGAATGCCAAGAAAAGAACCGATGGCGCCCTCTGTCCCTGGATCCGGTTTCATATGGTTAGTGCACTCGTACACTAATGGCTGTATTGTAGCTTAAGCCTTTATGATCGGTCAATCGTGCTTATATAATCAATATGTAACAACGGGATACTCTTCACATGTACGTACATTCACATTTGTCTATTGATTTTTACCATACTCGTTTGAGAGAAAGAGAGAGAGAGAGAAAAGATCTGAAGCAAATGCATACTTGCTCGATGGAGGAGCGGCAATGCATTTTGCGCCTTTCAATCCTGCTTCGATCGACGAGCCTTTCATCAAGCCGAGGACTTATCTATGCTGACAGTACGGCAAAGACCAAACAGCAGTGAACGCGCAGTTCATTCGCGTTCCTGAGCGGACAGGGACTGAAGAAGCGTCGATGCAAAAGTTACCCGAATAACTCTAGCCTCGTGTCCAGTCGTGTGACTACATCGATTAACAGAAGCGGGTGCATCACCTGATTACGTGCATATCACGTACGACAGAGCCGTAGAGAGAGATAAAGAGAGAGAGATATATATATAGAGAGAGATATATAGATAGAGAGAGAAAAAGGGAGAGAGAGAGCGGGAACAGGAGCAGGGAAACACCGAAACGAGTAAAAATAAACAGCGGCGAGTTAGCGGCGTTCGGTATCGGCCAGAAACAAGCATGCATTCTAGGCGTGCTACAACACGGCCGGCTCCGCTGGCTTGTTTATAGTGCGCCAGGCGCGTTCTTGTTCTGTTCGCTCGCTCGAACAGGCCCGGGACGCAGGATTACCGTGTCTCGTACGTTCGACGAACAGACCGGGCCGGCGCAAACAAACGCGACAACAGCAGCTGTTGTTAACGGGCCAGCCGATCGAGTGACCGACCGATCGACCGACCGATGGATGAACCGGTCGTTCTATCCGCGTACGAGGACAAACTCACAGAGCCACTAGGAGTGGTCTACGATGATTTATTAGTGTAAAAACGCTTGCGGATAGCCAAGTCTGTGTTGTGTCCCGCTCGTGGCCGTGGGTTTCGCGTCAGTTCGGATGACTGGGGCGGTGTGGCGTCGGAGGGCCGATACAACCGCACGCTGTGACAGCGACGTTGAACGCTTGACAATGAGAACGGTCAGCGAACGCTAAGTGGGGACAACATTTGTTCATCGATCATCTATTGATGGGTGCTGCGTGCGTGGCATGGGAGCGCGAGCAACTGGAAAATCGTACGACAAATCGTACTAGCAGAGGTCGATTTCTCTGGCCGCTCTTTTCGGTAAGTCCCGTTTCGTCTCGGCAGGCTTAACGAGCCGGAAGCTGAACCTCAGCCAACGCCCTTCTCTCGGCTCAGAGGGGCGAAGGGTAGCCTGACATAGCGAGAGGGGGCGGCCTAATGCGACATGGTGACGACAGGCTGAGTGTAAACCCGTACAATAACAGTAACTAACAGCAGCAGTAAAAAAGGCACAGCTTAACCAGTGCTTGACTGCAGCACGCAGCGGCCCTTAATGCAGGGCACTTGTGCAGGGAGCGCCGTGACCCGAGCAGAGACGGTGATGGCGCGGCCCACCAGCTGCACTGGTTAGTGTGCAGATCGTAGACGTTCACAAAACCACGAACAGTTAACCAAAGTGTCGTAACTTACTAGTCATGAAAGCATATATGTATGCACAGGCAGAGACACACAGGCCTACACGCCTACCCTCGTGTAGGCCGACATCCTACGTACGATGCTCAATTTGCTGCTTGCCGCTGACGTAATTGTTTACTAAACTGGTAATAACATTTAGTTAGCAGTATATATATATATATATATATATATATATATATATATATTTAAATATATATATATATATATATATATATATAATGGTAAAATCAAATAACTTGCTTCTTTTTAATATTACTTACGATTTCATATATATATAAGGCGAGCACTGCCGAGTGTGCAAACGTATTGTAAATAATAAATAAATCAACACAATATTTTCTATATATATACATATATTCGGGGGGACTATAGCGGCCCCGTAAAGGTACCCAAGTTGGCTTGTTAGCCTAATGGCATCCATGCTCAACACATTGGGCTTTGTCATCCAGTTTTCGTTTTTGAACGCTTCAGACAGAAGGTTTTCTCTTTCTTTGCCCTTTTCTGGGTTCACCACGGCAGGAAAACGAAAAGCATACAAAAGCCGCAAGCTAATTTGCACTAAACCGACAAAACCCGCAGTGGCTGTAAGCTAGTGAGCGGACGCCTCGTGTTTAGCCCTCCCAAGCGAAAATTAGGCAATTACCTACAAACACTTTCGAGCCAAAAATACATCTGACCCGGCTAAAATGCCAAGCGTCGTCTCATACGGAACCTCGCGTCCAAACGGGATCGACGATGAAGATCCCTGACGAAGCCGGCAACTGCAGTCTCTTGGAAGTGGGAGAAGAGTTGGTGCCCCACCGCTTATGGTCTGCAAATCGTATGGTTGTTGCCATAACTTAAATCTATTTTATTTCTAAGTTTTAAGTTTTCAATATAAATACTAGTTATTGCCCCCTACGACGGAATTCTCAAATTCGCGGGCCCAGTGGCTTAGTTTGACCATAATTGATAAAACGACCCGATCGCTAGTGTATTAATCAGGCGAATAGATTGTTTTTATACACTTTGATTTGTTGGCCGTATTTAACCCCTGGTCGAGAATCAGAGCTGACAGTAAATCAAGTGGAGAAAATAGCGGCTTCCTAAGAAGCCAATGCGCAATACTTTGCATTGCTTCCTCTAATGTGCTTGATTACAGGTTCGATTCCAGGAGTGGAGATACCGTCTCTTGTATTCGAACACATGCATTGTATACAAATGTATACGTAACGCATTATAATGAAGATGACACACCTCGAATTTAAATGTAGCACTTCCGAACACAGCCGGAGAAGTTCCATAAAGAGCTAAACTGCGTAAAGCCGATCAGGCTCTGGTTCTCTGAAGTAAATGCAATCCAGAGGCTTACACGCGCACAGTGTCCGGTCGTAGTTAAGTGGCAAGGATTTATTTACTCGGCATTAGTTATTATTTATTACTCTGCAATACTACTGCGCGCAATTAGCTGCTTAAAACTGCGTTGCGACTAACGTCATCACCACCATAACTTTTACAAGCACAACTCTTAACTCCGACCCCTCCACTATTAAGCCGCCAAAGATAGCAACAAAGTATGTACTCTAAGCCACGTGCCGTGACGTCAGTGCTAAATGTCGCATGTTTATGTTTTCGCTCACATGTGCCGCTAACTTGCATTAGGCGTTCATATTGCGAAGCACAGATTTTGTTCACTGTTGCCCTTTTTCTTTTACAGCTGGCTGAATACCTCCAATGTGCTTTCCTCGGTACGTTCGTTTAGGCCATTTCTTCAAGTTTTGTCAGACCGAGAGAGGGATTTCGAGGCATAGCCGAGCCCACTTGTTCCGAGTGTTAGTTCATAGGTGACTACTGCAGATATGCGATCGTTTCCGTCTGCTCATACTATATTTGTTTGGGCTTTCCCTAGCATACAACTGTAATAATAACAAGGCAACGCTGAAGCCGATTTAACAGTCGAGGAAACAGACATTTCTCTTACTACCCCACCGCCCTAATTCTAAGCCCTCGTTACTTTAGAGTTTTACTAGAGAGATCGACATAATGTAACTCTTGCATGTCCAGAGTCCTCGAATGCATCAGCTTCCAGACTTGTGCACTCCTTTTGCACTCGAATCGACACTTACCCACATTTTCATTACACACGTTGTAGGCTGTTCCCATTATAATGTCCTATTGTACGACAACAACAACAATATTTGCCACCTCTGTTGATGACCTCATTAACATCAACATAAATATACCTCAAGGTTATTGTCTCATTGACCCCATGATCTGACACCTCATTGACGTTACGTTTATTGTCATAAAAAAGATAGAAATAACCTGCAATTGTGCTTCTTTGTACTAGCCCCTAAGGCGTGTATGCTGTGAGCTCTAGGTATGTAGCAATTCAAATATCGTATTTACGTTAGAGTTGTATTTCTCGAACTTGAGTAAAATATGCGACTTCTAGGCAACCATCTCACAAAAACTTGTGTTAAATAAGCGGTCAATGTTGTAGACAAGCGGAATGTCTGGCTTGCGGTGACCATAATAGAATAACAGCTATAGGGAGCGCGAAGGCGTTGAAGGGAAGGCTGCACAAATCCAATCATAGGTACAAGCGAACAAGGCAAACACAATATGTGGTAGACGTCCCTAATTTGATTTACTGGAGCAGAGAGATGGAGATTCTGACGGTCCTTGCGCGTTTTCCTTTCACTGAATGCTGTCTTATGGGGCACATATGGCATTAAGAGCCGTGGCGGTGAAAGTGTTGTCTGTCAACTTATTTATTTTTGTCTCATTTTGTATATGTTTTCCTTTTTCGTTGAAAGGTAAATAGATTAGTACCTCGAATATTTTCAATCAGTCGAATGCCATGTCCATTAGCAGTCGCACCAGGTAAAGACAAAACCGGCCTTCAGTGGTTCGGTGGTTGGATTACTTGACAGGAATAGCCAGGTTCCTGCAAGTTGGATAGCTCACTTTATATATATATATATATATATAAAGTACAGGTAGTTCAACAGGTTCTTAAAATGAGCTTTTTAGAATTCGAATTTTGGCGCTTTTACCGCTATTGGAAACGGCAACTTTTCGACTGCTAGCAGTCAAAATATTATGATGATTGGCCGTTGCGATTTCGTTTGATCGCTTTTCCCGTGCAACGTATCGGCGTGATTTTGAAAAATTGAGAAAAGGAGTTTCAAGTGGTTATTAAGCATTTTTATTTCAAATCTTGGAATGTGACCCAAGTGAAAACTGCGTTAGACGAGGTGTACGGTGACTCTGCGCCATGTTTTGCCACTGTTTCCAACTGGATTAATGAGTTAAAAAGAGGTCGCAGGAGCACCGAGGATGAACTGCGTTCACGACGCCCAAAAACGGCATTTAATGAGGAAAACGTGGAAAAAGTGCGAAAAATCGTTGCCGCAGATAAGCGAGTGAACATTAGGGAGATAGCGAAGGTCTTGGGGATCAGTTTGGGTAGTGCGCATTTTATCCTGCACGAGAACTTGAAGATGAAAAAGGTCACAGCAAAATGGGTGCCGCATTTGCTCAACCAAAGCCAAAAGGACGCGCGTGTTCCCGCTTCACAGCGAAATTTGGCCAAAATGTCGAAAAATTCGTCCGATTTTTGGCGCATATTCGTGACCTTCGATGAAAGCTGGGTCTATCACTACACTCCCGAGACCCAAGAAGCATCTTGCCAATGGTGTGCACCTGGTGAAGGACCTCCGAAGAGGGTGCGGACAACGGCATCGGCCGGAAAGATGATGGCTACGGTTTTTTGGAACCAACGTGGAATAATTCTGGTCGACTACCTTGAGAGCGGTAAAAGGTAGTAGTTATAATACTTGCATAATATTCGATCACGGAAGAATATTATGCAAGACTGTTGGACTGCCTGAAGTAAGAACTCATCGTGAAACGGCCCGATTTGTAGAAGAAGGTTGTCCTGTTCCACCAGGACAATGCTCCTGCACACAAATCGCGGCAAGCATCGGCAAAACTGACTCAACTGAGGTTCGAACTTATTAAACAACCTTCCTATTCTCCAGACCTGGCCCCCTCTGTATAATTCCTCTTCGGACATTTGAAGAATAGTCTCGGTGAAAAGCGTTTTTCCAGCAATGAGGAGGTTAAGGCTGCTGTCAATGCCTATTTTCAGTCTAGACGCGGAATTCTACTCAAGAGGTATAAATGCTCTGAAATCTCGGTGGAAAAAATGTATTGAGCTTCTCGGGGAGTATATCGAATAAGAAAAAATTAAAAAACAAGATGTGGAAAATTCTTGGTTTTCATTTTAAGAACTTTTTGAACTACCTGTATATATATATATATATATATATATATATATATATATACAACTGCAAATATTATTATAAAAAAAATAATAATAAATAATTCATCCTAACCGTACCCTTGTTAAGCTTACTGCGAACCATAATAAAGATGTTCTTCTAGTCTACGAAGACGGTAGCGATCCTGACGACAGTCTCGAAACCAAGCGCTCCGCGCCCCGCCATGTCCGTCGATGGCGTTACTCCTGAAGGTACGCTCATCAGGCCCCCCCCGTCCTGTAGCAACGGTAGTGTTTACACGAACCATTAACGAGACCGCCCTCCCGATAAGGTCAGCAGGCACATAGTGCCAAGTCGCAACCATGAATCACCGAACACTTATTTCTGCCTAATGGAATCAAGGCTAGCTCGCTAGATAGGCTACTCTCGGAGAAAGGAAGACGATGCGTGTATGTACACGGAAAAACTAGTATATATATATATATATATATATATACCAATCTTACGTGTGTATTGACGCCGCATCAACCTAAGTAGAAAGGCTAGCTGCGTTTTTCCCCCCGCCGTTGTGTTTGCTGCCGTCAATATTTTTGTTGTCGTAGCCGAAGAAGCAATCGAGACCAGAAACCCAGTGTGAAAGGAAAGGAGGCTAGCGCCTTAGCTCATACAGACTCTGTGGCGCCAACATCAGCAGAAGATACGTGTTCGTAACGGGCGACCTGCGCCGTCGAGTCGGCCAAGAACGCTTTGAAACCTGTTGCTGTTGTTGTTAGTGTTGTTGAGCCGAGGATACATTATACCTCCTACATACACCTCCTGCAGAAAGACAGGTAGGTATACACTTACAAGGACGATACGACATGCGCAAACCGATACTCAACCGATACCCTCGTAGACATACACAAGCATTTGATGGCCCGTACGGCTGACACGAACGCTACCGTTCGTATGGATGGGCGCCTGAGTATGTATGTGTTTGCGTGTTCACAACGGGAAACAACGGACGGCGACTTGTTAGCATGCTGACGCGTGTCACGGGTCAACAACGAAGGCTCTTCACGGCTGGCTGGCTCTCTCTCTCTCTTTCTCTCACCGTTGCACCACCATCACCGCCGCCGCTGCTGCGTAGTATTGACAGTTCCCGCTGTATCGGGCCGTTTCAGTGACATCTGATGTCAACCAACCCTAGGGAACTCTCGGGTTGGCCGCTACTAATGTGATCCGTTCGACTGTGACCGCTAACCGCTCGAGTCTGCCGAACGTGAGACAGAGGAAGACGACGACGACGATGGGTAGGCCTAGGCTGCATGCGCGATTTGTTGTTGTTTTTTCGAATCTCAATACTTTAATCTCTCTCTCTCTCTTTCTTTCTCTCTCTCTCTCTCTCTCTCTCTCTATATATATATATATATATATATATTTATAAATATATATATATATATATATATATATATATATTATATATATATATTATATATATATATATATTATATTATATATCTATATATATATATATATATCTATATATATATATATATATACATATATATATACGCTTTCAGTAGAATCCTGCTTTGATCTGGTAGACGTTTCTGCTCCAAATAGTTCGTCCAAGGTGGGTCAATTTTCTTTTTCTCCAGGTTTACGGCAGCTGCGCCGTATAGTTAATAAGATGTACCGCAGACATCGCAAGATAAATTCGGTAGATTCGAAAGCTTCCTATTTAAACAGTCGTCGCCGCTACCTCAATGCAATTCGCGCTGTGAGGACAGCCTTTTACCGAAATCGCTTTGCTTTCTTGCGTGATGATTCCTCTAAGCTCTGGAAATTCATCAATGGACTCTGTGGTAGGCGACATGATCCAGTAAAATTACCGTCCGCGTTACTAGTTGCCGAGGATGAAACATTAGATGATCCAGTAAAAATTGCAGACGAGCTAAACCGTCACTTTGCCACGCTAGGCAATACCACGGTCGCTCACCTCGAAAAGAACAGAGATATGGCTACCCTGCTTGACGAGGTATGGGAAAAAAATGACAATGTATTCTCACTCTCTGCTGTCTCTATTCCTGAGGTTCTTGACACCCTTCTCCGTCTTAAAGCAAGCTGGAGTTGAGGTGTCATCGGTGTACCTGCAAAATTATTGAAGTTAGCAGCTTCATCGATTGCAGGTCCGCTGACTGTCATTATAAATCGTTCGTTTGAGTTTGGCAGCTTTCCATCACGTTTGAAAGATACGGCGGTGTTTCCTCTATTTAAGAAAAAGGGTGAGCGAAACCGCGCAGCCGACTATAGGCCGATCTCGGTCGTGGATTATATCTCAAAGGTCATTGAGAAACTGGTGCTGGTTAGGCTAAATGGATATTTAGAGACGATAAATTTCCTTTCCTCAAACGAGTTCGGCTTTTGCAGGGGTAGGTCGACTGACCTCGCGTTGGCCCACTTATGGCAGCGAGTGTCCTCTCGGTTGAGCTACATAAATTTTGTCTCGCAGTCTTTCTCGACGTGTCAGCGGCTTTCAATTGCCTTGATCATTCCCTTCTATTCCAAATGCTCGCTCAGCTGGGTTGCTCTGCGCCGGCGGTTGCCTGGTTTAGGTCCTATCTCTCAGGACGGAGACAGGTGGTGCGAGCTGGTCAAATAGAGTCCTCATGGCAGCAGGTCGATATCGGTACCCCTCAAGGCTCGGTTCTCGGACCTTCTATGTTTCTTATTCTACTGAATTTTATTCTATTAAGGATTCAGAGGCTAAACCTTGGCTCAGCTATATCTTTTGCTGATGACACTACGCTACTGTTCGGAGTGAATCATCGGAACTTTGATATGGACTTGCAGCAGTCGCTTTTAAATGTTGATAATATAATTAGCATTTTTAACATTTTGGACTAGTCGTCAATGCTAACAAAACCAATTTCATAGTTTTTTGTGCATCGCCGAGGCTTCTAGAATTATCTGACAACCAGATATTTAAGACACGGAACATTAAGCCCTTGCAGACCGCTAGGTGCCTGGGGTCGTTCTCCAGGAAAACATGAGGTGGCATCCCCATCTGGATTACATTGCACCAACGTGCTATGCTGTAATATCTACGCTGTGTAAAATGAAATTGATTGGGGTACCCACAGAGGGCTTACTTCTGGTGTACAAGGCCGTGTTTTTACCAGTTCTATGCTATGGAATCCTTCTCTGGGGAGGTGGCTACGACGGAATTCTCCGAAGAGCACAAGTGATACAGAATGATGCAATTAGAGCCATTTTTGCTAGAAGGCGAAGGGATTCGGTCCGTGACTTGCTCATTCGTTTTAACCTACTCACGGTAGAAAGCATTTACTCCCTGCGGGTTTCAATGTTGGCGTACAAAATTTCGCGTGGTATTGTGCCTATGGAGATTGCATTTGCACTAGTTCCTACCATGAGTCGAACATCAGGTAGGCGCGCAACAACTTTTGCAGTGCCCTCTGTATCCTTGAAGTCTAGTCAACACGCACTTGCGTACCGCCTTCCTGAAACCTGGACCCGCATTCCTATACGCATAAGATGCCTCACCACGAAACACCTCTTCTCTCGCGAGTTAAAGCAGTGGCTGTTAATTTCACAGTCGGAATCAGGCGTGTGATCTAGGTATAGTTGGTATTACAAATGTTGTGCTTCGTATACGTACTAGTGGACTACTTCGTTTGTGTGTTATATTTGCAAGTTTGTTGCCTCATGTGGTGTTCGGCGTTCTAACAAACGCACCAATTGCTGCTTTGAAGTTCTTGTGTAAATCATAAACCACTGTAATACCATTGTGTGTAAAGTGCTTATACAAAGCACTCCTTGGATTTTGTCGAGAGTAATTATCTGCTTTGTTGTTTGATTCATATTTTTTCAACCATTTTTATTTACCGAGAACTTAAGCGGTGTGAAATGCAGTTCCGTGAATAAACCACGTTTAAAATTGAAAAAAAAATATATATATATATAAACTGGCGAACCATATGGAGGGGTCCATAGAGAGTCCATAGTCCATTAGACTTGCCCGACTCGACTACCTCCGACGAGTGGGATCTCTCTGAGAGCGCGCACAACAACGATTCCTGTTTTTGACCTTGTTGTATTGTTGACGTTGTTTCTACGTTCGCATGATCCCCTAGGACCCTCGCATAACGGCAGTACTCTTGCCTGATCTCTCAATATATATAAAAACGAGCCTCTTTGCAATTAGCCTAGCGAACGAGCTAATAAGCGATAGGTGACATTGCATGATGTGAGTCAGTCGGTTTGTCTAGGTATTCATCCGGAGATGACGCGCAAGCGTTTCATGTGATAGCATTAAGTCTTCTATCTTCGTACTTGCAATTACGAACTTTCCAAACTAGTCAAAAGGAGAGCGAGGACAGTGGTGTTGCGAAGATTCCTTGGTCGCGTACATGAATACGTGTTGAATAGAAGTGGATTGATTATCTCTACGACGCGTCAGCTCCCTATCAACTCGGGAGACCGCTGAACACCCAGACAAGGGCAGCTCGCTTAAGTGTCTACTGTGTAGCATGCTCCCGTAGGACACACAGCCGCATCTTGATGGACAAATCAAACAACACACAATACAGAATTGGTGGCCGTGCATGGCAGAGGAGAGAACAATTCTGGGCATCTGAAGCGTCGCCATTTACTGATGATTTTTGAATATTCCCGAGGTGTGTACAAACATTTAGAGCCAAACTAGCAGAGTTAATGTAGGGAAAAGTAGGAGCGATTAGAAGAATTCTTGTGGCTACGAGCTGCGCGCGTGGAACGCAAGGTCTCTTAGTAAGCAAATCGCTCCTATAAAATCTGTATACTCAGTTCCTTAGGGTGGCTGGTTCAAAAATCAGTATATCGCGTATTGCAAGTAAAAGAAGTCACGCATCAAACACGAGCGGCCTTGCAGCCTCCGAGTAGAGGGTACTCCTAGTAGTTAAATTTTACTTTTTTTTATTAATATTATTCTATAGTCTAGTATATTTTTTATTATTCTATTAAATTATTTTACGTTGGTTGCGTTGCTAGCAGAGCAATTTGCGTGGTAGAGCTACAACTGGTTTTATCCCAGTTCCTGCAACAACGCGTAACGTAAATGCTCCTGCTGGTAAACACCTGCAGGCGTCATCAAGTGACGTAACGGCACCTGGCGAACAGGAGAAGTAAGGACTTTCAAATGAGCGTCCGGTAATGTTGAGAAGAAAAGTTTATCTTCCGCTAGAAGAAGCGGACACTCACGGACAGCCCGGAAAAGTAGCCCGAATGGTAGAAGCTAGGAGCCAAGACGTGCCGTTGCACTGAGCAATAGCCGAAGGACGTGATACGAGACGGCGCATCCGCCGATAAGAGGCGTCAACCGATCAATAAAACAACAATCAATAAAAGTCAACATGTTGCTACAAAAAGCAAGAATTCACGGACAGCCCGGAGTGTGTGGAATTGTATGAGATAGCTGAGCGCGCACCTGTTCTTTTAACGGATCTTTTTTTCTTTGGAGAGCATTTCAATGCAATGCAAGGACTTCATCTATTGGCAGGTCTTCCCTGGAGGACGAAGTAGAAGGTACTGGACTAGTGTGGTCTGTATTTCCTTAAGTGTAGCGTTGCCCCGCATGCAAAGTGTGCGTTAAAGTGCGCGCTGGTAGCCGATTCTCTCAGATAAATTCAACCTCGCATTGTTTTACCTAAAGTAAGTAAAGTTTTCGGGCTGACCCTCAGCCAAGATTTAACGTCCACGGAACTATTTTTCACATGGCTTCATAGACGGACCCCCACAAATACAAATATGCAACGGTGGGGCTCGAACCCGCGCCCTCATGCGTCTCCTCCGGCTGCGAGGCGGAGACCTAAGCCATCACGTCACTGGGCTCGACCATTGTTTTACCTGCCATCTAAGTGCGACGACAATATCGAGATAGCCCATGCCGTCACTACGGATTTAGCAGATTAACTTGCAGTTGCCCGCAATGGCATGCAGCAATTTTAATTGCCGTATAGATAGAAATACCACCAAAGAAACGAAGATGGGCTGACAGAACTTCTGAGTAGCAGAGGCTTGCTTTGCACAAACGAGCGAGATGTTTTTTTCTCACAAGGTGAAAGAAGCACTATCAAGTTTCAGAGTCTGCAATGGATTTCGCTAAAACGTAAAGTAAGTATTTTGTTGTCGGTTTATACAGATACTTAGAGGGGGGTCGCATGCCTGAGGCCTGACACAACGAGAGGCTCACGCCTCCTGTCAGAGGGAAAAACGGTGACGCTGTAGATGGTACAAATCTTTATCAGACGATGTCTTGGTACGCATTCTAAGAGAAAATATCTTTGTACTCCAGTTTAAGGTTAAGTAGGTGCTGACGCAACTTGAGAAAAAGTCTCCGGCCACCTACTAGTTGACTATTGATTTCGGCAAGCTGCACTGAGTGGTTGACTTCTTCGAGTGGTCTCCAGCTTCTTTACCGATGACTATCTTAACGTAGGTGTGTGGAGAGGCAAGACTATGCGACTAAAGCTGAGGCAAAACGTCGTGGACCCTACAAAAACCTGTTCAGCTGCCTCACAGTTTGCCCCAATTATCGCTGACGTAGCTCTTCAAGTGCAGGCGGAGTTTAGAAATGCAGCTGTTATTATGTATGCCAGAGACGTTGTGGTTGCTCACTGCGAGGGGCACTCCGACATGTTTAAGCGAACAGAAGAGCAACTCAGAGACAGCACTTGTCGAACTTTTTGCGCATACGAAACGTAGTGCAAATCCTTTTTCGAGATCCAAAGCATTGTGCCCGCAAGTACGCCTCGTTAATCAGCGCCCGTTCCCTCAGCGAAGTTCCGGGAACTTCAGAAGTCAGCTACGAGGTGTGTTCAAAAAGTATCGCGGGATATTGAATTTTCGCGGGTTACGTATATTCGAATTTCGATTTTTTGTGGCGTTATGTTGGTACTCATGTCTCTCACTTATGCCGACAAGCTCGGCCATTTTGAATGTTCACTTAATTGTTGACAGCTGCTTTGCTTGCACGTGTTTTGGATCGTCTTCGATTTTTACCTATTCAAAAAAATGGATCAAAGAACCTGTATCAAATTTTGTGTGAAAAACGAAATTAAGTGCGCGGATGCATTCCGAATGTTGACTGTGGCATACGGAGAAGCTACCTTGGACCGAAGCAACGTTTATCGGTGGTACAAAATGTTCTCAGAAGGCCGAGAAGATGTGAACGACGAAGAGCGTGCCGGACGCCCGAGCACTTCAACAACAGACGAAAAAATTAATGAAGTGGAGAAAATGGTATTGGCCAATCGTCGAATCACCGTTAGGGAAGTTGCTGAGGACCTAAACATATCGATTGGCTCGTGCCATTCGATTTTTATCAATGATTTGGGCATGAGACGGGTTGCCGCGAAATTCGTACCAAAATTGCTCAATTGCGACCAAAAACAGCATCGCATGAACATTGCTAATGAGATGTTGGACTCTGTCCGCGACGACCCAAATTTGCTCCAGAGGGTCATAACTGGTGGCGAATCGTGGGTTTATGGTTATGACGTGGAAACCAAAGCTCAATCATCTCAATGGAAGCTGCCGCACGAACCAAGACCGAAAAAAGCGCGCCAAGTTCGGTCGAATGTGAAAGTTTTGCTGACAGTTTTCTTCGATTGCAGGGGCGTGATGCATCATGAGTTCTTGCCACAGGGTAGAACGGTCAATAAGGAATATTACCTGCAAGTTATGCGCAATTTGCGCGAAGCAATCCGCCAGAAACGCCCGGATTTGTGGAAGAACAAAAATTGGCTTTTGCACCACGATAACGCCCCTGCTCACACATCGTTGCTTGTGCGCGAGTTTTTGGCCAAAAACAACACACTAATGATGCCGCAGCCACCGTATTCCCCAGATCTGGCCCCCTGTGACTTTTTCTTGTTCCCTAAACTGAAGAGGCCCATGAAAGGACGACGTTACGCTACGCTTGACGAGATAAAGACGGCATCGAAGGAGGAGCTGAACAAGATAAAAAAAAATTGTTTTTTGAAGTGCTTCGAAGATTGGAAAAACCGTTGGCATAAGTGTATAATATCTCATGGGGATTACTTTGAAGGGGACAAAATAGATATTCATGAATAAATGAATAATTTTTGAAAAACACAAACGTCGCGATACTTTTTGAACACACCTCGTATTTGGCACTTTTAGCAATTCCGGGAGTCCTCGCTTCGACTGATCGTGATTTTTTCGAAGTGCAGTCTCAGAAGCTTTTTCAGACTTATGTGCGTCGTTGTATCTTTTGGCAATGACATGCACTGTATTTTTCAGAGAGTTAGAGAAGAAAATTAATTAAAAAATCTCCTCCACGCTCCTGCTGGTGCAAAGCGATTCTACAACTGCTACACTTTGCATCAAGTTCGGGCCTATAATATATGCTTCCGCCATTGTGACTTCGTCAAATGTGATCTAGTGATCTACTGGTTCTGACTAACACAGTGATAACAAACATACAAAGGGCACACACCATTTTGTCGTCTGCTGGTGGCGCAAGTGTGTCTTGATTTTGCTGGTAGAAACGTGGTTCAATTGTAGCTAAATATTTAACCATTACTAACCCTATTATTATAAAATGCAGCACCTAAAGCCGTCTGCGTGCTATCCGAAGGGTGATTGCTTTACATTTAGAGATTAGTCCTAACCAAGGCCCGCATACTCGAGAGAAACAGTTATCATTGCCGTTTGTTGATTATTTGAGCCGAACTGACCGAAGCTTACTGCATTGCAGATGCTAGACATTAATTACGCGTTGCTGCTCTCAGCGCCCCGTTGGCGTCGACTATTCTGGGCGGTAGAGCGAAGATAAGAGTTAAATCATTTACAATTTTAAGGCGATTTGTTTTCAAACGAAGGGACCTACCCAGATGCTTATATATTCACATAATATTTGCATGTTATAGCCGACAACTGGGAATATATATATATATATATATATATTTGTCTACACATGGGGGCCATGTTTGAGATGATTGTCCTTGGCTAAACAAACGTTTCTATCAGGGAACTGTACTAACTATGTTTTATAGAGAAGATATCTGTTAACTAAAGCAGCTCAGATAGAACTCAAGTATTCATTTATTTTATTGATTTATAGATTTAACTGATTGAAATCTGCACACCTCAGTAATGACCTCTTTTAAATGATACGCGTCATGTCGGGATCGATCCTACGACTTCTAGTGCCAAAGTTAACGATCATCTATACAAAAAAAACGGTCAACTATCATGTATATCTAAGGCTGAGAGATTTACTCTGAGCAAGAGGCTTCTCTGTTGGCTTGTTTAGATTCATTGATGCCTCATATAAGACACTACATCTTACAGACGGTCGTCAGGCAATTGTAGTTCAATTTGTTATATATATATATATATATATATATGGATTTATTATTTGTGATCTGTACACCTAAGATACAAGTGCCAACCTTTTATACTGTAAAGATTTTGTTACGCTAAGTGAACTGGGGAACAACAACTACAACACCTACGAGGGGACCTAGGTGCAATGAAAGCGAAACAAACGGATTTCTTGTGCGTAGCACAGCCACAAGAAAATGGTGGTTAATGACCCACGCCCTCTCTGTTAATTTGATTACTCAAAAGACACCGAATTCATTGATTAACTACTGGTTAATCAATAAATTCGGTGGATTTAGCAGCCGTGTCGAATCGAATGTTCCACCGGTTCTCTTCGACGATTCAAATCAAAATGATTGGCCAATTGATTCCAACGTGCTTCGTCATCATGTTGGTCGGTTCCAAAGTCCATAGTTGTTGTGGGACGCATATAAAGTCTTGACGACGACGACGACGATGATGATGAAAGAGATGTCGTGGCAGTGGTAATTGTGCATCAATCTCGCCAGCATGTTGCTGAGCGGGCTCACGCCGGAATTCTTGTTCGTGATGACGACAACGCCGTCTTGTATCACAGCACAGTATGTGGTTGCTCTGTTGCTCTATTGTTGCTGGGTTCGAAATCAGGGGCGGTTAGCCTAGTAGCAGCAGCATAAGCGGACTTGTTGACATATCTAGGGTTCTCCAACAGCTGCAGCAATCGCAGCATGCTTGCTGACTCTCTGCAGTGGTATGGTTTATCATTTACTCCCAATGAGCATCGCTCGAAGAAAATTCAAGACAAACAACAGAGGCCGAACACCCCCGCGACACCCATGACAAGCGCTGGACCTGGCACCAGGACCTCGTCGCCACTCAGTTGTACATGCATATGATTACTTATTATTGACTATGTACATGTATATGCTTATTGATTGATCCTGATAAGAATATAAACCCTGCAATTCGAAAACGAGAGTAATTCAGCGAATAAATCCAGTTTTCTTCTCCCAATGTTCCAGAAGTTTCTTGATCCAAATAAAGTGTACACGGTAATTTTCTTTGCCCAAGCCTAGGGCTACCCCGTGTGTTACAGTTAATCTGTTATCGGGGTACAGCATCCTCAGTAGTTCAAAGCATTGCTTGTAAGGATCTTGAGATTCAAGAATCTCTCATAACTTCGCTCTACTTCCACAGTTTTAGGATCTCGATAGCTCAATGTCACATTAAAGCGCCCGTTCTATTTTAGTGTGTTTGTACTACAAACAATGTCAGTTGTCGTGCTTTAAGAGCATTTGAACCACAGAAACGTGTCTTGGGCGCATGTCACTAATTTTCTTTACTTATCTAGATGGGTCTTCCAGGCAGGGGACCAATATGGGAAGAATAAGACTAATGTACACAAAAGGAGTATATAAAATAAAGCAAAGAAATGTCTTAACAAGATGCAGTAATGCCTTAACAACCTTGGTAACGTAGAGAAGTATATTTTTGTAAACACTAAATATATTTGGAATATACAGATAAAGTCTACAAACCGAATTTTCAAGTAAACCTTTAGGGCCACGAGATTTGTGTTCATATGATATATTTACATGATATATCTATTTACAAGCATTTGGTATACATACGTGAACTACTATATATATATATATATATATATATATATATGCATGCCTGTCATGTTTCATTTGCTGGCACGGCATTGAAGATATTAGTGGCTATACCAAGGCGATCTGCTCTTAAATAATCATGAGACGTCTTTTGACATCTGTCATGGATTTCGTTTTGATCCTCCTGGATTCCCTGTCTCCAAAATCGCTGAGTACATGTAGTCGGATAATTAACAAATCTGAGGTAGGCGGTTTAAAATTAAAAACCCGGTGATTTTCGGTGATTAACAAACATTATTGCGAATATGTTGAATAAATAAAAGCAAGTCGTCGTAATGTGAAATGTTTCGAGGGTTTTGTGTCAATGCAGTATACAGTCCAGACGCACAGAACAGAGTCTAAACGTGTTTGGAGAGATAGGCTTAGGCGGTGCCGTATAAAAGTTATTGTTATCATCGCCCATACGCTTTTCTCGTTGTGTCCGTCCTCTCATTATCCACGTCCTGCCAAGGTTCGCATTAATTGACTGTAGCCTACGTGCATGTCAACGCCGGACTTGTTTGGACAGGCTTCATTCGCAAATGGTGTTCTATAGCTGTGAGAGGATTATCATTAGTCTCACCTTCATCATTCGATTAAAATATCTCTTACGACACTGGTCAAGCCTACATAGTTGCAATCACAGTTTAAATACAGAATTTGCGTATATTTACTATTGTTGCACTACTAAAAAGGACACTTTGTTTAATATCAGACTATAGTACCCTGTGAACATGGTATACAGTAGATGAACCTACATTATTATTATTATTATTAGAAGAAGAAAAAGAAGAAGAAAAAATACTTTTACGCGCATTAGTAGCGTGCGGAACTAGATGACGATGTTGTTGGCATACGCACTAGAAAACCTCTCACCAAAACACCTTACGACAAAGCGAGGAACTCGTACCATTCTCAACTACTACGTCAACAAAGCATTTCTTAATATATGATGCTACATGATCTAGAAATTGGACTAACATCTTCCACTAAGCACTCGGCGCCAAATAGAATTGTCTTTGAATGTGAAGTGTGGGTGCCGTTTCGTAACCTAGCTGCGGTCTAAGCTTGGAACCAGGACCCCTTGCCTGGCGGGCACGGATCACTGTCAGCAATAAGCGGATTCCGGAGTCGAATCTCGGCTTGACATAGAATGTTCGTAGATGCCTGCCAGTGTGCATGAGGCACTGTAGAGCTAGTTGTACTGCGTCTGCAGAACTCCATTGTCTTTAAATGTCATCGCCCGAATATGACCGTCGGTTTGGATCGCAAAAAGGACTATTAGTAAAATGCTTAATAAGATATACCAGCGAATGTTGCCGAACGATAACTAATTGGCGTCGTTTTTATAGCTAAACTTTGTTGCATTGCGCTGGCAAGAAAAATCTTTGAAGTGTTTTCCCGAATGACATGTCAATTGCACAATTGACCCTTTTGCGACGATTTAAAGACCTGCCGATATACAAGTGATACTAACTTCTTACATTTAAAGGCAAACTGGCTGAATGTTCTCCTTAGACAGAACTAAACATTTGATAGTACGCCTATGACAGCGTTTGCAAGCTTGATAAATAGAAGCCCATCGTTACGAGCTTTAAACAATACTGTCTAATCTTCAATGGTGACTAAAGTCACAGCTGCACTAATAAGGTAGTTGCAGAACAACCAAGACAAGTAGATAATCCACGTTCGGTGGTGAGAAAATTTAAAAAGAATAAAAAAAATCTGATGATTTTGACAAGAGATGAACATGACTCTTGATGTGGGAACAACTCAATATGACGCTTTGCTTTGACAGCGTCCCGAAGTCTATTCGGGGTAGTATCATTAGCTACTCTCGTATAGATCCGGCGCTTCTAATCACTACGCACACGTATGAAGCAAGGCGTAGCCGGGTCCGATCTATGATGTAACACGCAACAAACCGCGAATCTCCATGATACGGTTAGTGTCTGACCGCTGTCAGCATGACGGTTAGTAATGTTCATTCTAGGCTACTAGCGGCGGACAAAAATCACTCAGTTGCTGTTCTTTCTATAATAGTATACAAGTGAGCCCAAATGTGTTGTGTCGACGAGTTTTATTGCGACCTGCAGGCGATACATAGGGCGCATATGAGCGCTGGTGAGAAAAGCCGCGAAAACAGGAGGGCTGGGCGATGATACGGACACGCTCGAGCGATTTGACACAGGCACTGGGCGTAGAAGCGGATGAAGGAGCATGGCATTTCGTATACACCACCATTATCGCTCGTCGCTGGATGGTGACAAGGATCGTTACGTCGCTGCCGATGGCGGCTTGTCACGCTCAAAAATATCCAACAACCTTGGCCTCATACTTCAAGAAAAAGAGCAGAGTTTAGAGGCATGTACACCTACACGCCCTGATACGCTTTTTTTGTTGTTGTTATTTTGGCGCATACCGTGCAACCAAAAACATCAGAATAGCCTCGATACGACTTTTCAACGCACATGGAAGTTATTGTAGTGATAATGATGATTATTATTATTATTATTATTTGAAAAACACATACTATGCCGCGGGCAGAGACTCTAAACAAATACCTCCTTGAGTGGGAGCAAACGCTGGCTGAGGTAGACTTGCTGTTGTGCCATAATCACGCAATAGAGTTGAAGCCTCACAAGATCCTGAATGGCGGAAATTGATAGCTAATACCCCGAATTTGTAGCTCATAACTCAATAATAATAATAATAGTAATAGTAATAATAATAATAATAATAATAATAATAATAATAATAATAATAATAATAATAATAATAATAATAATAATAATAATAATAATAATAATAATATCAGTAGTATTTCGTCGTCGTTATTGCAAATTATATATAATAATTGCTATGCATTTTTTTAAACAAACAAGTACCATAAAATTAAATTAATATTTTAAATAACAAGGCCGGAAAATATCACGCAGTTACTAAACAAACATTCTAGCAGCTAGTAGGAGTTGTTCTACGTAAAATTACGCGTTTAACAATAGGCATGTCGTGCAAACTAATTTGCACCATCTCATTGTTTAGCCACCACAAACTGAGAGTGGGAACAAACACAGGAGAGACCTCGTTTCTTTGCTCAACCTCCGTTCAATTGTGATTAGAAAATTCGTAATTATCGTACTCGCACTAAGGCACGTGCGGAAGCCATCGGCGGTTATAACTAAGCCTACCTAAGCCTTTTATCACAGAGTAACTACGAGCCGGCTATGAAAAGAATCGATCGTATGTACCTAGTGATACATGCTTGTCTTTGTCATTCCAGGCATGCTTCTTCTCATAACGGCAAGGCTTCTTTTGGAAGGACGGCCTGCTGTAATCGGTGCGCATGTAGAAAATGTACCCACTGTGAAAACATTACACATTGTAGCCCATTGCTGATATGCGAAAAATTCGGCACAAGGGTTTATTATTAGTAGTATTATTATTATTATTATTATTATTATTATTATTATTATTATTATTATTATTATTATTATTATTATTATTATTATTATTATTATTATTATTATTATTGTGAGGTGTGAACGTGTACTCCTTGTCTTCTCCTAGCTCCTAAATATTATTCCATGGAACCGACAATACAGCCGGCGTTTCCTCGGCACACTGCAAGCGACAGCAGTTGCCGTAGAAACTCGCCTTTGCGCCGATTCCATGTGAGATCTGTAATCCGTTGGCCCAGCTCACTAATGAATCTCTTGGTTCCCTTGCTTACCGGACTCATTGTTTCCATAGATATTGGCACTACAATGTAACTTGTCTCCAGTTCTTGGTACTTGCGTTTTTCCCATTATCTGCGCGTTCGGCAACCCATCCTGCTTCTAGTGAACTGTGGCGCATATATGAGGGAGCCACTGTACAGGACACTGTAGCATCCTATACCAAGCATCTGCCGTTAGCCCATAGCGGGATTGTTACACCGTCAGGCCTTTTGTCGTCATGAAGTCCTAATCTGGGCTCGAGCGTGCTTGATATGCCAGCTCTGCGTAAGGCTCTTCTCATAATTGCATAGATTTCAGCGCGCCTAGAAGCTCTACCATGGCTTTTGATGCAGCTAAGAGGGTGAAGTCCATCCTCAGTTACCGTGGTACCACATGCGCGGCAATTGTAGGGGTTGCAAACCGGGGCACCAATTTGAAGAGCTGTTACCATGCGGAATGAGGTGTTGTCCAGCATGGTACACAGCTGCGGGAAAGGGAGACACTTTAGAAAGCCTCTACTAAATGTGTCCCGTGCTGCCAGAAAGACAGCTTTTTCCACTGGAGGTTGGAGGCTGTCTAACAGCTCTCTAGCTGCAGCGCTGCATCTGTAGGAGTTCAATGTATGCTGTGTGGGACGTTCTTGCCAGGGGCCTGGCCCAATTGCTTGTCTAGCTATTAGCTCTGCAGCGTCTTTGACTCTTGTGATTCCTTGGCGGATGTCTGGTGCGACCAACGTTTTTGCGAGTTAACCAAATTCCAATAGAGACGCGACATAGCACATGGGAGCCAGCTAATACCAAGTCCTCCTTCGGCAATTGGAAGGGTTGCTCTTTTCCAAGTGTTATCATGCAGGTCGACGTTTAATACCTCACCTAAAATGCTTCTTGCGGTATCGTCGTAAGCTTGAAGATCTTCGTGACATTTAATAGCTGGTGAAGTGCGCAGAGTATAGTTAAGTTTTGGCGAGCCCAAGCTGTATCTCCAGATGCACAGAGCTGCTTGCGAATGCATCGCTGTTAATCGCCGCGAGAGCGAATTTGCTATAGTCCAGAGCACTTGTTTTTAAGGGTCTTTGAAATCGATCGTAAGCTTCTTGGGGCTTCCAGAAGCTCCAGCTCGTCTAAGTCGACGCGTCTAGATTCTGGCAAGACATTCAAAACCGCCCTAAAAATGTCATCCTGTTCTTGGGCACTACCTCCCAATGCAATGAATTCACACTTAGAGGCATTGAGGCTAAAGCCTCCCTCTTCTTCAAATTTCAGCACGTTGATAATATCACACACAACCAGATCAAGTGGGACGCAACGATTGGAGAATCGTTGCGTCATCTAGATACCAAACGTTAAGAGGGCTCTTCATGCGTGCCACTAAACTGGATACCCCGAGGCTGAATAAAGCAGGTCCAAGCGGATTGCCTTGTTGCACTCCACTAGCTGATAATAGTGATGCTTTTTCATCCCAGGACAGCAGAGTCGGTTTCTTGTAGCTTTGCCAGGCTAGCGGCAGAAGTTGCGGCACTTTGAGTCTTACCTCATCAAGCACTACATCGCGTCGTATAGTATTGAAGGCGTTACGAAAATCTAATTTAACTAGGACACGTACTGGACCTTCTGCTTCAACAAATGCTCGTACTGCATGAACTGCCGCTTCTGCACCGCCTTTCACTGCAACGCCTATCTGACTTGGTGAAATTGCTGTCACAATTGTTGTTCTAGTAATGGCAATGGCTACTTTAGCGACAAGCCTCCTGATTGTAAGGCTTCTTCCACCAGCCTCCCAGCCGACGGTACTGTGCTATCGAGCATATCGAGCAGATGCCGAGGACGTAAACCGTCTAATCGTGGGCCTGATGCTAGGGAAAAAGACCGGACGGCGTCAGTAATAAGTTTTTCTGGTACGAGGCATGCTTGCGCTGGTACTGGTGCTTAAAAATTGTGTAAGCGCCCTCTGAGCGAATCCGTAGGACGAGGATGCTTGTTTCTCAATTCCTGCTCTGTGTGGCTGTTGAGTGGCGCAAAGGAGTCGGTTGAAAGAAGGCTACGTGCGGCAGATCTTACATCACCTTCTGATAATTTGCGCTCTGCTGTAGCGGGTCTGTCACGATCAGTGTACTGTTTTTCTGAGTTTTTGCGGGTGCTGCGTGGTTGTTCGTCAAGAGGATTTTCTAGTCGCTTCCACTGCGCATCCACGAGATTTTTTCTAATAATTTGAAAAAGTGTGGTATCTTTGGCTTTTCGCTCCGGGATGCGCAACATTAGAGTCGGCAACGTTACAAGCCTGATCCGAGACGCGTTGTCTTGCTTTGAATTAAAATTAGCCAAAGCTTCTGTGTATGCTGCGCAACAAACTTCTCTGACCCCTCTGGGTATAATCCTTATTAGTTTAGCGTCTTTTCGCGCCCGAGCCAAGAGTGTTATTAAGGTCTGTGGGTCTGGGTCATATGTTGTCACGATGTTGCCAGCCTGGTTTTCAGAGTTATTTAACGGGGGTACGGTTGGTAATGGTTGGGGGTTAGTTCTATGGAGGCGAGTCTTATGCATGCGTAAGCCTCGGATTGATTTTATAGATTTCCCGCAGACATCACAAATATATGGTTGTTGGAATCGTGGTTGAGATTGAGAGGGGTTTTCTTTCCTGGAGATGTGGTTGTGTGCTCATTGTTGGTTTGTAGGTGTTGTACTATTTCCGCTGCCCAGTTCAGTCGCAAGCGGTAGAGAGGGCTCAGCGGTGCCGTCAATAACGGATATCAAGAAGACTCTTCCTGGTTCCGACTCCAAAAATTCGAGAACTTTGGCTATCGATGGATTTTCCTTTAGCCATGATGAGAGCAGAACCTTGAAGATCTTCCAGATTTTCATAATGCCATCAATCAGATGAGCTGTTTGTGCGGGCTTCTTCTCTGCTGTTTTCGTTCTTTCTTCAGCGCTTCTTTGTTTTGGTTTTGGCTTATTAGTGTCTACCCTGGGCGGGCGCGGTGGAGGAAGGTGGCATACCACCTCGCCTTTTTTGTTTAGTACTGGTTGTGGAGTGGCAGGTCTTGCGGCATCCGCATACGATTTCGCCTCCAAGCTCGTGGATTGAGACTTTGTACTGGTACTTGGCGATAGAGAGATCTGAGGGAACTCCTCAGCTAGGTCGGGTAGGCGAGATGCTACCTTTGCGTATAGCTTTGTTTTTCAGCCTCTGTGAAAACTCGTTTTACTCCACAACGGCCGTCACTAGCCGCATGAGCACCACCACAATTAGCGCATCAGGCCTTTTCACGGCATTCCCAAATTTGATGGCCGGGTCTTGCGCATCTTCTGTAGGTAGGGATTTCCCTTTTTGTGCATTGTGATGCCTTGTGTCCAAACTTATGGCAGGAGAGACACTGTAACGGCGAATCGCAGCAAAGTGTGACTTTAAAGCATTCGTCGGCGATTGTCACTTCACCCACTGGTTCTTTGTCAAACCTTAGCCGCACCCTACTTAGGGCCCCTAGGGCTTCATCACCTTAACAACGTTCTTGGTCGGTCCTGTAGCGGCCGCGGCAAACTTTTCTCTGCCAACTTCACTCACGCCCTGTTCGCGTAGACAATCAAGCAGATCTTCGTCTGAGAACTGTGGGTTTATTCCGGAGATGCGTCCCCAGAAAGCCAACGTGTCGGATAGAGGACGTATAGTTAATCCGCAAACGCAGTTCAGGGTCCTTACGGATGCTATTTAATCCGTTGTAGGCGCACGAATCCCTAGTTTGCCTTGGGCAGTAATCCGAACGTTAGCACAGGAAATAGTTTTCCTTATTTCGGCGTACGCCTTGAGGACGCTTAGGCCCTTCAGGGCATCAGGTTTATCCTGGCATTCGAAAAACACCTCTAAACCACTTTGGTTAGTTTTATCATGTGCTCGTTTGAGCTCGCTGATAACGGATCTTCCTAGGTTACCCGCTACTTTTTGTTGAGCGGTTAAGATGGCTCGCTCTGCTCTTGTGGGGACAGTCTTCCACTCAGATTCGTTGTTCTCAGCATCCATTTCATTTTCAGACAGCTCACTATCTTCCTCTCTCTCGCCTTGGTCGGCCATAAGGATGCCCAACGTTTGCTCTCTTCGGAGGATCCTTTTAGCGTTCACTTGAGCTTGTGCGATTAATCTGGTAGATGGGTGACACTTTGCCGAGCAGCAATGATCAACGTCTCGTTCAGCACGCGAGCACGCTACGAGTGGTGACGGCAAACGTGCACCGTCACGTCGTGTGCATTTTGCTAGTGGCGAACGTGCACATCGGGTGAATATTATTATTATTATTGATTTATTTATTTATTTTCCGGCTCGTGTTAAAAGAACGCGCACACTTATAGTGATATTACTATGTGTGTCCTCGTTATTTTACGGATTTCCTCTAACTGCCTTCAGCCCATCGCACCTAATACCGACGCGGCATTTTCTCTAAAAGCTGCCAATAAAAGCAACTGCCTTAGAAACTTGCGTGTCCGCATATCCTCGGCGTTTGCTTGTATCTGATCACTTGAATCGTTTACAAATGTCCTTGTACTGTCGCTGACCGGGCCTACTCTCTCCATTGCAATCGGCATGAAGCATTATTGTTATTATTACTTGAGTGTTGGTGAACACTCAACATCATCTTGGCGTTGCCTCTCTGTTGTTCCAACGACACACTTTGACGGAGAAACGCGGTCGATCTTGGCTCCGCTGTGGCCTCAAAGAGCTTCTACTTAAGCTCTTTTGTCAGTCCTCAGCCGGAGGAGAGAGATGCTTGCGGCGAAGCGTATGTCTCCCTCAGCTAACTTGCGTTCTGCCCTTGCGGCAATCTGACGGTCGGTGAGGTGGTTTGCGCGACTGTGTGAGACTGTACTGTAGTCTATCAAAAAGATTATCCAGCGTTAAGTGCCGGCAAGGCCATTAATCTGTGCTCTCTCTTGTAAAGTGAGAGAGGGGTTTCGCGTAGGCTGCGCAACAGATTTATCTGACTCCCCTCGGAATTATTTTAGCCAGCTTCATGCTTTTGCAAACACGAGCTAGGAGACGGGTAAACATTTTCAAATCGTCGTCAAAGGTAATGTCAACTAGGTCTATCTGGTCTTGGGCCGGAGTTATGAGGTGGCCGGTCGACGGAGAGTGTGTGAGTTTGTCTTTCGTGAACACGGGTTATATGTATATGTAGTCCGCGGGACAATCTTACGGTCTTTAGTCTATAAATGTCGCAAATTAATATTAGTTGAGGACGCGTTGGAAGATAATCGGGGTTAAGTTAAGGGGTTCGCTGTTCATTGCTTGGTGGAACGGGGTCAACTTTGCATATTCCAGGTAATTCTGGTGGCGCCAGTTAAGTATTACCTTCGACCACTGATACCATTAGGGCCTTACCAGCCTCAGATTCGAGGAAATCCGTCACCTTTGCAAATGTGAGATTTTTTTTCTCAAGAGCCAAGAAGAAATCATGAGAAGGCCTCGCTTGTGAAGTCCCATTTGACTTATGCTTTGGTTTTACATGAGCCTTTACGCGGCGGCTCGGTGGAGGGAGGTGGTATAGCGCCTTACCTTCTCTTTCTATTACCGGCTGCGGAGCGATAGGCCTGCGTCTGCATATGACCTTGTTTTTGCGCTTGTTGGTTGGCAATTTGCGCTTGCGTCTGACGCTGGCGAAAGATCAGGAAAATTCTCGATTAAATCTGTTAGACGGGATGACATCTTTGATATAACTTTTGTCTCCCAGCTCCGGTATAGACTCTTTTAACTCTACACCGGCCATCACTAGCCGCATGTGCACCACCGCAATTAGCGCAGCGAGCCTTTTGATGGCACTCCAAAATTTGGTGGCCGAGTCGCTCACACTTTCTGCATGTTGAAGCCTCCCTTTTTGCACATTCTGATGCTTGGTGTCCGAAGTTTTGGCAAGACAAGCATTGCAAAGGCGAGTTGCAGCATAGTGTGACCTCAAAGCATTTGTCCACAATGGTCACTTCACCTACTGGGTTGCCATCAAATCTCAGCCTCACTCTACTTGACGGCTTCATTACTTTGATGAGAACTTCTTTGCGGACTTAACTCACTCCCTGCTCGCGCAAACAGTCCAGCAACTCTTTTTCGGAGCACTGCGGGAATACCCCGCTGATACGTCCCCACAATACCGACGCGTCGGGGAGAGGCCGTATGTCCAAAAATTGGACTATTTAACGCCTTGACGGATTTTATCTGTTCCGTTTGGTATACCTAAACTGCTAGTTTAACTAGAGCGGTATCTTCCGTGCTCTTCACTCGGCCCACATTCCGGCAGTGAAGGAGCCTGTCGGTCTTAGTCAGAATAGTCAGCTGAGGCCAGACGGAAAAACTCTTACCCCCTGGGCTCGTGGTCGTCTTCTCGTGTGGGATGTTACAGTGTTATGTATGCTGGCCAAAAGCTACGTTCAAAACACGAGCCGTGAGGTGGGCGCAGGCACCCGGCTCGCAGAGAACCGAAAAGTGACGAAATACCAGAAACTAGCGTCGCAATTTATAGTTCAGCCGATTGCCATAGAGACCTTTGTACCGATCGGACCGGAGTCTATAAAGTTTATTAAGGAACTGGGCCGAAAAGTCATCGCTGCAACTTAGGACCCCCGAGCTAGCGAATACCTGTTACAGCGCATATCGATCGAGGTTTAACGCGGCAACGCCGCGGCCGTGGAAGGGTCTCTTCCGTCAGCCGCAGGGCTTTCGGAGATCCCGTAGAAACTGTTTTTATTCCCTTATAATTGTATGCCTATGACAATAAATCATGAAGTGTTATGCAAAAAACTAGAGCGGTTATCCATACGAGAGCACCGGGAATAGTTTATCTAATCTCAGCGTACAGTTTTAAGACACTCAGACTCTTTAACGCATCAGGGGCATTGGGGCACTTGAAACGTATCTCCAAACCAATTTGGTTGAATTTACCTTATGCACGTTGACGCTTAATAATGACACGTGCACCTGCGCTACTGGCTTTTTTTCCTTAAGTGGCTTTAACTGCACGGTTGGCTTTTATAAGCACATGGCTCCAGTTGGCACGAGTTTCTTCTTCGGGTACCTCTTGCTCTTTTTTCAGTTTGGCTGTTGGCTACTAGGTCGTAAAATATTATTATTATTATTATTATTATTACAAATACGGGCAATCCAAAAGACCTCTTAGAGCAAACAAGAACGATATGGAGTGCCTTAAACAGAAAGTGCTTCCGGTTCTAAAAATTGGTTAAATTACGTTTTCTAAATTACACGAAGTCTAAGTGCCTTGCATCCATCTACGATACAATGCCTTTAAGGTATTACCTATTTTCGAGTATAGTATATATGGCTATTAACGACGCAATAAGGCAAACGATGCTACTAGGTGCGTCGAACTGCGGCAAAATTGTGCTGCTAATGTAATTAGTCTCTTTAAGTGGCAAGACAGCGTCCACGAAAGTAGATCGTGACCTTGCTGTTAGAGATGTTGTTACTAATAAAAATAAAGCTAGTAGGTCCGCGCCGCAGACGATCGAATTATCATCCCCTATATAGGCACATAACATTGTTTCGCTAGCATCTACAACCAAAAATGGCCACTCAGACCCCGTTTGCGTGGAGTGGAGCCATTCAGTCGCTTCGGGATTCCCGACAAGCTGGTTGAGGAGTGGTTTACGATGATCAAATCAAAAGCGAAGAACTAAAACAAGTAGACGAATAGAAAATATAAAAGCTTGAAGTCAGAAGAGGAAATGCGACGAGGTATCGAGGAGACCGACTTGAGCCATTGACAGGCCGGCAGCGCGAATCGACTCTGCGCAAGCGGGGCATCGCATGTCTCAGATACGAATATAAAAATGTTCTGCCGCGACGACACTGCCAGAACATGTATTTTTTTGTCTACCTTACGATAAAGCTAGCCGACATATTGCTCACATTGCTGCAGTCTGTGGCGGAACAAGTAAAGTTTTCACCTTAGTGTATTTGTCTAGATCATCATCATCGTCGTCGTCGAAATTGCATTTGCTGTACAGCGGAACCCTATCAACTGCTGTCGGCAGACAATCGTCTAAACTAAACGTTGTTTTCTTCTATTGTCAAGACAGCTGCGCTTTCATGCAAAGTAGTTTTGTTTGTGTTCTTACAACGAAAGACATGAATGAGACTTGCTAAGTTCTTACATCAGACTATCAAGCAAGAACTTAAACAGATGGTCCCATGGTATTGGGGGCATATCGCATACGGTGTAAACAATTATAGATACCACAGGACGAACACTGATTACAGACACCAAGCTTCGCTTCTACACGGGATGTCTTTTTGTATACGAATTTTCCTGGTACATACTTTATATGTGCTGGACAGACAGCACTCGCGAATGCTCTCACATTATGTAGTTTACTATAGGCAGGAATTCTAGGGAGTTATGAGCGCGGTAGGTGCAGTGTATAAACTAGATATAGAGCACTAAACATAAGGAATTTGGCTCAGTATAACACTAGACGCGATTAGGGTGTCAAGAAAGCCGCTGGACACGAACCATCATTGTGAAGGATGAGAGATCAATGAGAGATAACAACAAACATTTTTTTACATGGGGAAGGGGGGGATAGTAATACACCATCTCTGTTTTAATCCACTCCGGCATTGGAAACCATGAAAGCCAATTTAGGAGTGGCCGGTCTGGGTCTCGAACCCAGGCCTCCCAAATGCAAGGCAAAGGCTTTTGCCACAAAGCCAACTTGCTCGGTAAAATGTAAGAAAAGTATAATTAAACATTTTTAAGGAATTATAAGTGCAACTGTGTATAACGGTGAACCGAACTTCAGCGAATGTATTCCAAAATTGTGTTACTATCATTTTCCCAGAAAATAACAGCAAAACACTGGTAACAGTCAGTTATTGTATATCTTTTGCTGGGCTAACTCTAACGAACGGACAAAGAAGAACGTTCGTTCGACTAGTGAGCTCCATTCTATTTAGTGGGTCTTTGTGGAGGTGAGCGTGTGTTGTCACCACTAGTCGTCTAGTACTGTTGTGGGCCTGGGCTCTGGCAAAGCAATTCCCGCTGAACAATGGTACCCACAAAAGCCAATTTGCGTGAAATTAGGATTTGCACTTCCACAAACGACTGAATAGGACTTCCTCGGCGGCAAAAATGTGTGCTCTCCGCGAGCTCGACATAGCGTGCAAGCGTAGCGTATCGCGATAGTTCAGTCGCTTTTTATAAGAGATTTTTATGTGACAGGAGGAGTTCTGAAAAGCTTCTACCAACTTGATCACTTTTTGCATCTAGGAACACAAACTTATGTGTCTTATTACGAGAGCGTTAAGTGAAGGCTAAAAAAGCCATCGTGTGTTCACGTTCTGTTTGATTGAAGTAATACTGCATGTAAGAATAGTAGTAAGTATAGCATTTACATATATATATATATATATATATCCTAAACCCCTATTTAGCATTGCCGCACCAACAACAGAAATCGTTTCGCATGCATTTTAACTTTACAATCGCGCAAGAAGTGCGCGCACAGATGCCAATGCAGCAACATATTAAACCTTCTTCAGCAGTCAAAAATCGATATAGACATATATATATATATATATATATGTATAAGGTAACGTCAGCACATTTCAGCAGCACTGACAAGTCGCGCATTATGCGTTGGGAGTTGTGAATGCAGCCAATTTCGTTGCTACGTTCGAAGATAAACTTATACGGTGAGGGCGACGATCAAGTCATGAAGCAAATATAGAAACTGCAATGTTTGCTGGCGAGAAGGATCGACCCGGCGGTAAGTCGGTAATAGGGCTCGTTACAGACCCGACGCCTACACGATTGCTCCCTGAACCTGGCGCGGATCATGCCTAGGGTCGGTGGGGTGGCTGAGGTGAAAAGAAGGCTCCTGGCCTCGGCGGCCGAATCAACGGCGCTATACGCAGCCCCAGTCTGGGGGGACATGGCAATGCGGACGGCGAAAAATAGGGGGGCACTAAGGTCGACCCAACGAACGCTGGCAATCAGGGTAAGCCGGGCGTATCGAACAGTCTCGACCGAAGCTCTCCTGGTCCTAGCCAAAATGCTGCCATGGGACCTCCTAGTGGCTGAGAGAAGTAAAATGTATCTAGACGAAGGTCTGGATCTCACCAGGGCCAGGAGTGCCACCATATCGGCCTGGCATGAGGAATGGGCGCAGGTAAGACCCGGTGTGACCACAGGGAGCTGGACCAAGAGTCTGATACCGGACCTCAGGGCATGGTATGACCGCCGACACGGGGAGCTTTCCTACTGGACGACTCAGGTTCTGACCGGACACGGCCAGTTCCAGAGCTACCTGTCAAGGATCAAGAAGGCCATCAGCGATATTTGCGTACTGTGCGACTCTGGAGAAACGGACAACGTAGAGCATACTGTTCTGCGGTGTGATGCTCTCAGGGAAGCACGGGACGCAGCACCAACCGCTGTGAGAGGCCGACCCATCAAGGAGGTGGTCTCCCATATGATGACTTCGGCGGAGGCATGGAGGGAGGCGACGAACTTGTTCGACGCTGTTTTGACACTCAAGACAGCCAAGGAAACGGCCAGGCGGGAGAGGTTTGAGCGGGTCTCTCGGGAGAGTGGTCGAGACGAGGAGCCGAGGGAGGGGGGAGGGGGTGGGGAGCAGCCAGGCCCTCATGGTCTCGACGCACCCTCACAGGACGGATTACAAAATGGCATCCCCCTATCCAACCGCAGATAGACATGCGGGATAATAGTCAGGGATAGAGCTGATTGAAGAAGAACGGCAGGGACGCCTCTCCCACGGTTTCGATGTAATGCCAAAGTAATACCGAGCCTGGGGGGGTGGGGAGGAATCCGGATTTAGTGGGTTTGCGAGTCTCACACTAGTCACGCAGGCTGCTAGTGGCGCATGTGCATCATGCATTACTGAAAACTCCCAGAAAAAAAAAAAAAAAAAAAAAGCCTACACGATTGAGATGCGCAACGGGTAGCTTTGCAGCTACCAACTGAAGATCAGAATACATCTCAGGTTCGGAATGATTCGTGAATCGTTGTGCAATTGCTGCAGAATTATTTATTCCTATCATCGCCCGCAAAAAAAATAAGCGTGGGACGCTTCACGAAGGACGGGCTTCATTGCCGATACGCCGCCATTTGGCCACAACGACGGCGCATGAGAAATTAGGGTAGTGAGAGGAGAAACACCACCAACCTAAAATGGGCTTTACTGCGAGTGGCGGAGATACAAGACTGACACAATGGATATGGAGGCCATATGTCAAGATATGGCCTTCATATCTTGGAAGGCCACTCTCTCTGTTGAGAACGATGCGACTCGGCCAAGGCAATCCATCGCTGCGTGACGTGTTTACAAGCTTCACCATAGGGCAGGCGTTATTGAGGTGGCCAGAATGAACAAGACGTGTAGATTACGTTGCAATATTCGAATGGGTGCGACCAAAAGCAAACGCGAAAAAACTCAACGCTAACCTGTGAGACGATAGCGAATGAGCAAAGAGACCACTTATGGTCTGAGTAAGACGTGTGTGCAGTGGCCTGCCACACGCGATGCTGCTGTATGCTTGATGGGTACAAGCATATTTGTTGTTGAACAATAAACGATTACAGTGAAAAGTTTGTGCATCGACACTGGTAGAAAAGAGCTGGTCTTGCATGCTATTAGATACGTTCTGCACTGCTATGTTTTTTAATTCTAGCTCTGCTTGACTATAGCTACTACTTAGTAGAAAAAAAGACGACGTTGTCAAAACGGAATTAGTTCCTAAGAAGGCAGCATATCCTGCCTCGAATTCACGGTAGCTATGCATTGCAACATTGCAATGTGAACAATGCTCTCAAGAACTCCACGGATGATTTGGTCTGTCTTGATTACAGGGGGGACGACACGGTCAATGGAGCAACAGAAAGCCAAACAGATGTACACGAGAATAAGTTCTGCCATATGTCAAGGTAAATCTCGAACAATGTCGTCATAATCCTAATTATTGACCATTGTCAACTATGGTGTTAAGCACTCAAATACGCTACACTATATATGCGACAAAATGCACAAACTTTGATGGGTATATATTTGTTTTATATTTACAAACGCTGATCCGAATCCGCAAAATTGCTTTGAAAATGGAGTGTGTCACATCGTTATTAGAAGTTTGCATTTATGTTGCAATAAATAGCGCCTGAGACAACAAGTAGAAATGCTTACAAAGCGACGAGCTCTGCACCAATCAGGCGACATGCAAAAATTACTCTCCTTCCGCCCACGCATTCGTAGAGCTAATCTTTGAAACCTTTGTGCACATTAAAAAGCTAAGCTAAATTAAATCAACGTTTGGTTACCTATTAGAGAAATGTCTTTCGTTAACATGTAGTTTTAAGCCCAACTCGTTAAACAAATCTTGGTTGTATGAGCCAATTACGCTTCACTGTGATGGTCTTTGTGGCGGTCGCGATAGGCGTGATACTCGTCTTTGATATATAATACACTTTCAGATATCCATGGGGACCTTTCCACAAAATGTTTTCAAAACATTACAAAAAAAACACTCTTCTATAACCAGTGGAAGACTATAAAATAGCAGACAATACCAGAACAATATTACTGAATAATTTACTAGCTGCGCTGAAATAACGTGGCCTTATTTCTGGACTTTTTTGACTGCTAGATCTTTGCTATCAAGTCTGTGAAGTGGTCTGTCGCAGTGCCCCAGTACGAAAGCTACGGACTTTGGGCGTAAACGAGAAATTGCTCTACACATGCTCAATAACTTTTAGTGTTGCTGTTTCTACCGTTTTTTTTTAATGTGGGTGTTTTCATTAGAGAGCGTTTGCGATCAGATTTAAAGCAGACCCCGTGGACCGTGCGCCCGAGCCGGACGAAGTTTTTTTTTTGTTTTTTTTTTACCGTTGAAACCTCTCAGCATTACTTTGGGGGATTACGGGAATCCAGACGGACATGCGCCACCCCAGCCATGGTGACTAGTTTGGGACTCGCAAACCCAGTAAACCCGCTTCCCCCTCACCCCCAGGGATCGGTAACTGCGTAGGCATTGCTTCGAATCCATGGGAGTGGTGTTGCACCAACTCCTACATTCTACTCCAATCTGGCATCATCCATCGTCTCATGTCTGCCTTGGTGCAGCTCAGACGCGTCAGCCAGACCGTTAACGCCTTCCACAGCTCCGCCACCTGGGGATGCGTCGAGAGTCATCGCCTGGAGCGTCCCTGGCTGTCCCTGCCTAATCCCAAGACTGGTTCGCCTTTGCTGCCTATTTCCCCTTCTTTCCCTGTCACCTACGGGCGCTCCCTCTCGACTGGATCGGGGGCTATTGTTGAAACGAACTCTCCTGGCAGTTTCCTTGGCCACCTTTAAGGACATGATAGTCTCGAAGAAGGCACAGGACTCCCTCCACGCCTTCGCCGAAGTCAGCATGTGTGCTACAACCTTCTTGATCGGCTTTCCTCTCACGGTGGTCGCACCCGCGTCTCTGGCTTCTTGGAGGGCCGGACATCGCAGAACTGTGTGCTCGACATCGTCCGTCTCACCCGATCTGCATAACGCGCAGATGTCGACACTCGCCTTGTTAATTCTTACCATGTACGTTTGGAACTGGCCATGCCCGGTCAGCACCTGTGTCGTACCATAAGACAGCTCACCGTGGTTGCAGTCGTACCACGCCTTCAGGTCAGGGATGAGGTCTCTGGTCCAGCTCCCCGTGGGCGGCCTCCAAGGGTCTCCCGGCTGCACTGCGGCCCATTCTTCATGCCACCGGGCGATTGTATTCGATCTAGCCGTTGTTAAGTCTAGATCGCCATCCTTCCATCTTTCGGCCCGTTCGCTTGCCAGCAGATCCCATGGCAGCATCTTAGACAGGACCAAGAGGGCCGCGGTCGACACCGTGCGGTAAGCCCGGCAGACACGAATGGCTACCGGCCGCTGTGACGATCGAAGCGCTCTCCTGTTTCTTTGTGTCCTCAGCGCCATGTCTGCCCACACTGGAGCCGCTTATAGCGCTACCGACTCTGCTACACTGGCCAGCAGGCGCCGCCTGCCCTCTGTGCAGCCGCCGACTCTGGGCATTAACCGCGCCAGGCCGGCCGCGACCTTGTGGGCTTTACCAGCCACATGCCGGATATGCGCCGATCCATTGAGACCTTTGTCGAGCACCACTCCGAGATACTTTGCTGTCCGAGCAAGCCTGACAGGATGACCGTATAGACGCAGGCGGATGTTTCGGGTTTTCGTCCTGCCTGTAAGGTACATTGCTTCCGTCTTGTGCGGGGCCAGTCTTAGAGAATGGTCTTCCATCCACTCTGCCACCTGCTCCAAGGCTTCATTAGCGGCATACTCCAAGGCCCCAGTTTCCCGTGCCGTGATAACCAGCGCCAAGTCATCGGCATAGGCCACCATCTCAACACCCGCCGGTAGGTCCGGCAGCTCGAGGACCCCGTCATAGGCTAGGTTCCACAGAATCGGCCCTAAGACCGACCCCTGAAAAACCCCCGCATTATATATGCGACAAAATGCACAAACTTTGATGGGTATATATTTGTTTTATATTTACAAACGCTGATCCGAATCCGCAAAATTGCTTTGAAAATGGAGTGTGTCACATCGTTATTAGAAGTTTGCATTTATGTTGCAATAAATAGCGTCTGAGACAACAAGTAGAAATGCCCACAAAGCGACGAGCTCTGCACCAATCAGGCGACATGCAAAAATTACTCTCCTTCCGCCCACGCATTCGTAGAGCTAATCTTTGAAACCTTTGTGCACATTAAAAAGCTAAGCTAAATTAAATCAACGTTTGGTTACCTATTAGAGAAATGTCTTTCGTTAACATGTAGTTTTGAGCCCAACTCGTTAAACAAATCTTGGTTGTATGAGCCAATTACGCTTCACTGTGATGGTCTTTGTGGCGGTCGCGATAGGCTTGATACTCGTCTTTGATATATAATACACTTTCAGATATCCATGGGGACCTTTCCACAAAATGTTTTCAAAACATTACAAAAAAAACACTCTTCTATAACCAGTGGAAGACTACAAAAAAACAGACAATACCAGAACAATATTACTGAATAATTTACTAGCTGCGCTGAAATAACGTGGCCTTATTTCTGGACTTTTTTGACTGCTAGATCTTTGCTATTAAGTCTGTGAAGTGGTCTGTCGCAGTGCCCCAGTACGAAAGCTACGGACTTTGGGCGTAAACGAGAAATTGCTCTACACATGCTCAATAACTTTTAGTGTTGCTGTTTCTACCGTTTTTTTTTAATGTGGGTGTTTTCATTAGAGAGCGTTTGCGATCAGATTTAAAGCAGACCCCGTGGACCGTGCGCCCGAGCCGGACGAAGTTTTTTTTTTGTTTTTTTTTAACCGTTGAAACCTCTCAGCATTACTTTGGGGGATTACGGGGATCCAGACGGACATGCGCCACCCCAGCCATGGTGACTAGTTTGGGACTCGCAAACCCAGTAAACCCGCTTCCCCCTCACCCCCAGGGATCGATAACTGCGTAGGCATTGCTTCGAATCCATGGGAGTGGTGTTGCACCAACTCCTACATTCTACTCCAATCTGGCATCATCCATCGTCTCATGTCTGCCTTGGTGCAGCTCAGACGCGTCAGCCAGACCGTTAACGCCTTCCACAGCTCCGCCACCTGGGGATGCGTCGAGAGTCATCGCCTGGAGCGTCCCTGGCTGTCCCTGCCTAATCCCAAGACTGGTTCGCCTTTGCGGCCTATTTCCCCTTCTTTCCCTGTCACCTACGGGCGCTCCCTCTCGACTGGATCGGGGGCTATTGTTGAAACGAGCTCTCCTGGCAGTTTCCTTGGCCACCTTTAAGGACATGATAGTCTCGAAGAAGGCACAGGGCTCCCTCCACGCCTTCGCCGAAGTCAGCATGTGTGCTACAACCTTCTTGATCGGCTTTCCTCTCACGGTGGTCGCACCCGCGTCTCTGGCTTCTTGGAGGGCCGGACATCGCAGAACTGTGTGCTCGACATCGTCCGTCTCACCCGATCTGCATAACGCGCAGATGTCGACACTCGCCTTGTTAATTCTTACCATGTACGTTTGGAACTGGCCATGCCCGGTCAGCACCTGTGTCGTACCATAAGACAGCTCACCGTGGTTGCAGTCGTACCACGCCTTCAGGTCAGGGATGAGGTCTCTGGTCCAGCTCCCCGCGGGCGGCCTCCGAGGGTCTCCCGGCTGCACTGCGGCCCATTCTTCATGCCACCGGGCGATTGTATTCGATCTAGCCGTTATTAAGTCTAGATCGCCATCCTTCCATCTTTCGGCCCGTTCGCTTGCCAGCAGATCCCATGGCAGCATCTTAGACAGGACCAAGAGGGCCGCGGTCGACACCGTGCGGTAAGCCCGGCAGACACGAATGGCTACCGGCCGCTGTGACGATCGAAGCGCTCTCCTGTTTCTTTGTGTCCTCAGCGCCATGTCTGCCCACACTGGAGCCGCGTATAGCGCTACCGACTCTGCTACACTGGCCAGCAGGCGCCGCCTGCCCTCTGTGCAGCCGCCGACTCTGGGCATTAACCGCGCCAGGCCGGCCGCGACCTTGTGGGCTTTACCAGCCACATGCCGGATATGCGCCGATCCATTGAGACCTTTGTCGAGCACCACTCCGAGATACTTTGCTGTTCGAGCAAGCCTGACAGGATGACCGTATAGACGCAGGCGGATGTTTCGGGTTTTCGTCCTGCCTGTAAGGTACATTGCTTCCGTCTTGTGCGGGGCCAGTCTTAGAGAATGGTCTTCCATCCACTCTGCCACCTGCTCCAAGGCTTCATTAGCGGCATACTCCAAGGCCCCAGTTTCCCGTGCCGTGATAACCAGCGCCAAGTCATCGGCATAGGCCACCATCTCAACACCCGCCGGTAGGTCCGGCAGCTCGAGCACCCCGTCATAGGCTAGGTTCCACAGAATCGGCCCTAAGACCGACCCCTGAAAAACCCCCGCAGAGATCTCATACTCCTGACCGCCGGCCGACAGCCTTCTTTCCGATAGGTAGGACGAAATTATCCGGCGAATGTATGGCGAAATGCCCTTGCGCCTCATTGCGTCCACGGCCACCTCCCAGCTCATCGAGTTGAAGGCATTCTTGACGTCCAGGAGGACGAGCACAACGAAGTCTCTTGTTTTCGGGGTCCTCGTTAACTGTTCGGTCGCCCGTTCCAAAACCCGTGTAAGGGCGCCAAGCGTGGACTTTTCCTTACGGAAACCGTACTGGGCGTCTGACAGGGCCCCTTTGAGCTCATTCTCAGCGTTGAGCCTCTCAACGATAACATTCTCTAAGATATTGCCCATTGTGTCAAGAAGACATATAGGCCGGTAAGCAGAACTACTTGCTAAAGCATTGCTCTCTCCCGTTGGTTTGGGGATTAGGACCAGGTTGGCGTTTTTCCACAGCCGCGGAAATCGCCCTTCGCTTAGAAGACGCATCACCAGTGCTTGAAACAGCTTCGGCCATCGCTGAACTAGTAGCTTCGCCGCTCCAGGAGGTACTCCATCCGGGCCGGGTGCTTTACCGGGTGTCAATCGCTACCATGCTCGCTCGCCTTCCTCCAGCGTCACCTCGGGAATATCTTCTTCAGCAACCAGAGTCTCCTCCCCGTCGCCTCTCCACGGGTGAACCGGGAACAAGCTATGGACCTGATCCTTTAGAACATCCGGCGGGAGTCTCGGAGAAGGCGCCCGAAGCCTGTCCATAACGATTCTGTACGCTAACCCCCACACGTCTCTCTCCACGTCCTCTGCCAGCTGTTTCCACGCCTGTACCTTACTCTTCCAGATGAGGCCTTAAAGGTCCACGCGGGCAGCTCTGTAACTTTCCAGGAGTGTGGCCGATTGCTCGTCAACGTCTAGCCCCCTCTCCCCTCGGCTCAACCTTCCACTCAGCCAGCTGGGTTGCCTAGTATACGCCCTGTTTAGCCTTGTGCATCGCTTTCTCGCTTCCCCGATCTCTTTGCTCCATCAGTAAACGGACCGGTGCCGTCGGGCACCTCCGTCGTTCGGGTGGGGCGGGCCAGCCTTTGTACATGCGGCAATGAGTCGATTTTCGTCCACCGTTCCCACTCCCATTGTCCGACACCTCGCGTCGATCTCCTTTACTAGCGCTTCCTTTTCTAGCTGTCTCATCTGCCACCGTCTGCCCCGGGTAGGTGATGCTGGAAGCGTCGCGGTTGGGGCTCGTACCTCGAAGCAGATGTAGCGGTGGTCGCTGTGGTTATGAACCGTGTCGACCCTCCACCTGGTTATCGCCGTGAATGCCCGTTCGTTGGCAAGCGTGAGATCTACGTGGGATTCCCTCCCTGCCCGTGAGAACGTCGGAACGTCCCCGTCGTTGACAGCCATAACCCCCTGCTCTGCCATCCATTCCAGTAAGATTTGTCCTCTTTCCGAAGTGTTACGACTACCCCATGCAGTACTGGCCGAGTTGAAGTCCCCGGTAACAATCAATGGTTTTCCCTCGTGCGTGCCTAAGCTACGGCCTAGTTGACCCAGGAAAACCTGAAACTCCTGTATCTCCCTATTAGGTGAAAAATAGCTTTTGGGCTCAAGTATGGATGGTATTTTTGCTCTTCTCAGTGCAATGAATACTAATAATATTATTAATAACTAGGATAACTACGATGTATGGAACCCAAATGGTCCCAACAACTGTTAGTAACCTCGACATTTACTCCTTATTGACAGCGGAGAGGAGCTATAAGGGTGCATGTTTCCTAGGGATGAATGTCTACCACTATTTTACAGTATTTATTAGAACGGAAGGTGTTTGGTTTGCTCAAAAAAACAGTGGACACATGTGACATCGTTTTATTTAAAGCAGCGGCGGCATCTCCATTATACATAGTTATAACAGAAGGTTCAAGGAGTATAGACGATTCACCAGTTTGCGAGAGTTTTAGTAAATGGCGGAAATCAACGTCGGATCTGCCCAAATCAGGTCTAGCAAACACCGTGATCTGCACTGAACCCATTATTACTCCTGATGAAGTGATCAGAGATTCAGCAATGAGTCTGAGTGATGGAACGATACAATCAATCGTCCACAATAACAGAGATTTATGTTAAATTTGTAATAAAGTATTGGATTTTGTTGTCGACTTTTCATTTGTATAAACCCTATATTTTTCCCTGTGGACTACAATCAGCAGAGGGTCCGATATAGTAGTAATAATATGCACAAAGATGACAAGCGCATTATAAGTATATAAAAAGTAATATAGATAAATAAATATTATAATACTATCCTGGATTGGCATGCTGCGACCTTGTATCTGTCACAGTTTGTATTTTTTGTGAAAAGCCTGCCTATACCACAGCACGTTCGTATATGAGCCAACGACAAAAAGAGTAAGCAGTCGATCTCAGAGAAACTCCTGTTATGCACACTTTTTTTTACGATTATGATTGGACGGTGTGCTGACATATTTTGTTAGATCTTCTTAACATGGATTCACATGAGTAGTGGTATGTTCAGCAGCAATTGTAAGGCAGTAGTTGGCGCCAGACGAAGACCTTGAAGCTTAATCTGCGTCCTGTGTTTATTGGGTTGGTGCAGAATGCTTCCTATATAGAGGCTGCAAACGCTGATGGAAATAAACTTTCTTTGATGAATATAGTGGGATATTTCACAGAAGGTGGCACTCCAGAGATGGCCACAGCAGGTTTAAGGGACGTACAAAGTTACCAGTTTAGACCTAGGTAAACCTCAGTCAAACTCGAGGAATTGCTAACAATATACTATCGTTTCAATAGCAGTGAGCTAAATCGATACATTCGAACAGCCTATTTTCAATAACAATAACTGGCATAGAAGGCGGCGCTCACTTGTCATTAGTGTGGGCCGTGTCGGATCGTCAGTTCGGTCCGTTCCCGTAGAGAAGGTATGGGAGGTGATGCTACACAATGCCTGCGTAGGTTCTTTCTGGACTTTAAATGCTCATTTCAGATGCTGCATATGGAACTCTAAAGGGGGGCGAGTGGAAAGGTTTATTCCTTCGCGATTTGCATCAGCAGCAGGCGGTCGGGCGTGCGTAGGCTGCAGTTGATTGTGCACAACAAGCTCGCCCTGGTCTATCAGGTGTACGATAGATGAACGGCAGTGGACACAAGGAACGCGCAAACTATTCGTTTCCAGATTCGCTACCGTCGGTGGTATTCTGCTAGCTATTCGGCATGAACAACATCAACAACAAGCAGCCAACTAACACCAATCTTAATGTCAAAGTCGTTCAGTCTTAACGACAACACCAGAAGGTACAATAAAATCAAAAACAATATCCACGATAACAAAAACAATAGCAACAACAACAACAGCAGCGACTACTATAGCAAGAACAACAGTAATAATAGCAACAATGACAAGAACAACAACAACGACGGCTACGGAAACGGCATTCAACATTAACGGTAATTAAAATTATGCTAGCTGCTTGCCTAGCACAGACGCAACCAAAACGCCTACTGGAACTAACGTAGGCCGGTTCGCTGTGTTGATTAGTTTGCTGGTAATGAACGTTATGACGTTAGTGGTGGTAGTGGTGATGGTATGTACGCCTGGGGCCTTTTCCGAGTAGAAAGAACGAAGAAGAGAGAGAGAAAGAGAGCGACTTACCGTTCGTTACACAACGTTCGTTGCGCTTGTTGCAGTTCGTAACTATCGTAACTAAGTGGTGTAGATGTATTCACAAAGCCGATTCACATTGCTGTTATGTGTATACATACATGGCGCTGACCGGATTGCACGCAGAACCGACGTAAAGAAGCCACCTAATTGAGGACGAAGGCGATTAGCATGGGTTGAAGAGGATGCTATCGTAGTAATAATGGGTGTCGTTGTAGTCATATACAGACTGAGTCATGCGATGCGGACTTACACAGCGTGTGGCGCAAGCCACAGCAGAAGCCTCTGCCTTTATGCGCACCGCACCCCTCAGGCCTCCGGGGAACAAGCTAGCCATGAGTAGACTCGCACCCCCCCCCCCCCCCCCCACCCCCGCTCTCCCCCTTGATTGTTTGAAGTACTTGGATAGACACGTCCGGGAGGGAAGGGGCGACGACTGGTTTTTAGCGGTGCGTTCAAGTCTCCCGCACTACTGGTTCACAACACTTGCAGACGAGTTTTCTGCAGCGGCGTCCTTGTGTGCGAACCGCATTGTGCAGTTACTCCTCTATAAGAAAAAAAGGAAAACAAAAAGTAGTCGTAGACATCGTTATAGTAGTAGTAGTAGTAGTAAAAGCCACCGGATTGATGAATTCGGCCTTAGCTACAACATGCCTCGGTTTAAGAGATAGAGGCTGAAGCAATTAATAGCGGAGCGCCTAAGCAATACTAGCAAATGGTGCTGACTCCACGGCCCGACAAAGGGCCTACAGAGGCGCATGACGCAGGCAATATCTGGTAACGACAAAAACATGTGGTAATATAGTAGTAGTATATGTCCTCGGACCCGCTTCTTTATTTAACACGCTCGCCGCTTAGCCGTATAGTCTTGTTCGCGCTAAGTCGAAGTGTGTTTGAGGCAGCACAGCGGATCTCCCTGAAGGCCGCACGTCCTCGACGTGGCAGTTATTCCTCGTCGCCATAACAAAATCAGTTAGCCAAACATGAACTTGCAACATTTCATAGTATTAATACTCTCAGCAGCGACCTTTATAGTATTACTAATCTCAATGGCTAGCTGTGAAGATGGCAAAGTAAGCAGAGTCGAGTAAGGCCGGCCAGCAAGTCTCTCCGGCTCGCCGCTACAAAGGATTAAGCGATGTCAAACGCACGCGTGTTTGGAGGGTAATTTGGTGTAATGTCTTGCGTTGCAACTCTAGCCCAGCTGATATGATCGGTGGACTAGCAAACCATTAATTACAATAATGGTTTGTGCAATCCACACCACTCATCATGGCAAAGCTAAGAATCTATGCTATCCAGTCTAGCAGAACACTAGTGCTCGTATTGTTCGAACTGCTACTACGGCAAGCACAACTGAGTGCATTTATGACGTACATAATCGTAAAAGAAACTGACGAAATGTAGGTGTACAATAAAACTCTGATCGTGTTAAGGAATGATTTTAGGCGCGTCAGCAAGATGTGCCAATTTGTATTAACTGTACATGGTTCGCCCGCGTGTGTCTGAGGGAGCGGGTGAACCGCTCTCTAGTAAAGGGTGGCTTGCCTTATTCCAGTTTTTCTTGCAAGTCGCTTTTAAAAAGTCATATATATATGAAAGTAGGCTTGGTATGTCAGAGAATTTCTCAGTCTTAGGCTTCGAGACCGTAGTTCTCTTTCAGTATTAAAAGTACGCCGCTTTTCTAGCAGTGCCCTGCATCGTCAGCTTTATCTGAGAGGCACATACGGCATTAGGGGGAGCCAGTTTTGTCGAGTCGGTCACCAATGCGGTGTAGGTATCGTGGAAAGCAGCCACCGTTGCCCACTATCAAAAATAAAACCGGAGTCAAAATAAGTATGCACTCTGTTTCGACCTTATATTTACGGAACACTCTGTTTCGACCTTATAATTACGAATTTTTTGTACGTTATCGTTTTTTAAGAATACTGGCAAATAACTTAACCAAGTAGAGACGCTAGAAGATAAAGTAGCACTAAATCGGCCATGACATAAAAAAAACCGTACACGGGCATTAGCCTTACGGAGCAACTAAAAAAAACCTGGCGTACTGTTCTTCCTAGATTTATATTATTATTAAAGTAAAGCGCTATCTCCAACCTCCACAGATCGCGTGCGCCCCAAATAACGGAGCCGGGGTCATTGTCCATAAAAAATATAACAGCGAGAATAGCATAAGCGATGTCTTTTTACGGAGCACATCTATGATCACATTTTTATTGACGTAGACCTGGAATCATCAAACGTTTGGCGTCGAGACGTTCTAACGTTGACGAAGGGCAAAAAGCTGTACGACCCTGTGTCTGTCGCTTCCCTGACCAGCATGCACCTCCTCTCGAACAGGGTGAAGGTTAGGCCATCAGGTCTCTTTCACCATTTGCTGTCGATTGTAACGGATTCCAGGACCCACGGTACGCCCAGCTAAAGGTGCCCTTCAAGATTTTTTGTTTTTTGGCGGTGTCATGCCCGCCTCTCTGCACTTCCAATACTGGACAGCGTGTGTCCCGATCTGATTGATTATTATTTATATTATTATTATTATTATTATTATTATTATTATTATTATTATTATTATTATTATTATTATTATTATTATTATTATTATTATTATTATTATTATTATTATTTTTATTATTATTATTATTATTATTATTTTTATTATTATTATTATTATTATTTAAAATGCACCCTGTTTGGGTATGTATATACGAACATGATAAACATATATATATATATATATACAAACATGGTAAAATGAATTATGAGCATTCTCGCTGAAGCTGAGAAAGCGACACGGATTACAAACAATCAGGTAAGTGGTAGAGGGGACATGGACCGCCACAACGGCGGCAATTGCAGTCCTCCTTGGGTTCATGAAACCCAGCAGACCGGCATAGTAGATGACGAAATCCGTGAACACTGTAGCGAGTAGTGAGGTGACGACATGGCCGGAGAAAGTTATTCCAGGCCCGGTTAGTCATAGCTAGTGATAGATAAAACGCTCTGAGAATTAGAGATACTTTTTGAGAATACTCATGCCGAAACGTTTCCAGAGCGACTGCTTGCGCCAAACTAAAGCGGTCTACAAGTTCATCAATAAATTATATTGAACTCGCGACCATGTATACTAATCTGTTGCGCGAATTTGACGGAAGGCCAAGTACTCGCTTCAAGAAAGCTGGCTTCACCCTATCCAACTGCCATAACTGCAAAGTGCTAAGATGTTTCCATGTCACTTGAATACCGTAAGCAGCTACGGATGCCACTTTGAGCGTAAATAATGTCATGGCCGTCCGAACAGCCTTGGTTTTTGATACGTTTACTATGAGGCCATTCTGCGAGAAATATTCGTCAAGAGTGCAAAGAGAAGCCTGCAGGTCAGTACGGATTCTGCTGAATATTACCAGATCATCGGCGTAGAGCAGGGTCATGACCGTTGAGTGCCGCTCTTTCATGATGCGTGGCAGGTCACTGAGTAACGTTTTAAATAGCAATGGGCTGAGTGAGATTGTCGCCTTGCGGATACCCAGTCATCTGATCAAACGTGGTATGCTCGCACATACCATCATCAAGGATAATTTGGTTAGCCCTTCAGAAGTGCGCAGAGTAGAGTGAGCATTCGTGGTCCAACTCCAGCCTGTCCCAACTTCTTTAAGACAATGTCACGGGGTGCGATGTCGAAGGCAGATCTTAAATCAATAAAAACCGCGAACAAAGGAAGTTTTTTTTTCCGGTTTAATGAGATTGTGATCTGTTCAAGAAGTACTTCGCAGGCTGAGATAGTGGAACGCCCGGTCCTGAAGCCATGCTGGTAAACTGGAAAAAACCCAGTGCTGTCAGATAATCCGTGAGACGTCTTGTCAGTATGCTTGAGAGTAGTTTGTAGACACAACTTCGTTTTGATATTATTATTATTATTATTTGGACCGACATAGCCCGCCGGCAAATTTATTTGTCCATGTTGTCTGTTATCACAATGTGTCACATAACGCACTGAAAGCTAACGACTCAAGGCTCTAGGTCCAAGATGGGGCTGGTCCACCTGGCCAAAGTTCCTCTCACCGACGCAGCGTTCCCCCTCTGAACGTCTAACGACAAGCGCCGCAGTAAGTACTCCCCCGCTCTTTTGTCTCCTGTAGCAACCACCAATCTTCTCCCGACGTCTCTGAGTAATTTTTTGGTAAGCAACCCTGGTCCCCCCAACGTCTCAAAAGCTAGAAGTGAGAACAAGTGGGGATAGTCCAGGCTTGAGTACTTCCTGCACTTGGCTGTTTCCGCTAAGGCAACCGCATGCCCAGGGCGGGCTGCGCCAGTACCGACCATTAAAGGGGCTAAAGAGTCGGTAACAGTCGCATCCCAATTATTATTACTATATTATTATTATTATTGTAATGCCAGTGATGTTCAATGTGCTTTCCTAGGTAGGGGAGTATCCAGACTTACGCAGGACTTATAGGGAGAAGATCGCCGAGCCTAGTGGAAAAACAACGCTCCAGCAGGCCGCTGCCACTACCAGTACCATCTCACAACCGCTGCCTTCTACGCGCGCTCCACTGGCAGAACTTTCTCCTCACCCCGCTAGCAAACCGCCAGCGAATGGAGGGCTGACATCTGGTCAACACCTGTCGCCCACTTCTCCCCCCTCCTTTTCAACGGTTGCTCGCCAATGCCAAGATGACACGCAAGCTGTTCCGCAGGATCCCTAAGGGAGCGACAATCCTCCTGCGCAAGCTCTTTCACCGTCTGCTCAAAGATGTCGTGCAAAATATTGACGAAGCGAGCTGGCTCGCGCTGCTCACTTTCGCGCGTGGAGGCTGAGGGTCAAGGCAAACGTATAACGACGGATAAAGCTCGCGCTTAGATCGCTGCTCACAAGATCTGTACATTTAATGAGTAGAGCGCCATTCGAATCTTGTCTTTCGATAACGCAATTGCGGCCGTAACGAAGGAGTCGCTTGGTAAGATGGTGCTGCAGGGGACGTGGTGCCACCGTTCCCTATGGGCTTGCCAGCGTTCCAGAGCAAGGGGGCCTCGACGGTCTCACCCCTGACCATCTAAAATGCCTTCTCCCTGCCAATATAGACCCTAACGATGTGCTTGGAAACACTCGCCAAGGGATGCGACATCATATGTAACGGGCAAGTTCCAGAGGCTGTGAGAAGCGTCATAGATAGAGCTTGGCTCATCGCCTTAAAAAGGAAACCGATCCATAGTCATTAGCTGCACTCTACATAGACTGGCCACAAAGGCCCTGCTTCCCCAGGACAATGTGAAAAACTACTTGCATCCATGGCAGATGGGGTACGCCACGCCATGATCATGGTACACAAATAATTACTCACACGGCTCGCACTTTTTTCTTTTTTTTTTTTTATGGGGGTTGGATGGTAGTGCATCAACTCTTTTTTATTAAGACGTCCGTGCTCCCTTTCTTTTTCGATCATGATCGATTTAAGTTCACTCCGGCCTTGTCTAAATTAAGAACTAGAAAAACCAATTTAGGAGTCAGGGTCTCGAACTCAGGCCTTCCGAATGCAAGGCAAAAACTTTACTCAGGGTCTCGATCTCAGGCCTCGCGAATGCAAGACAAAGGCCACTAAGCCATCTTGCTCGGCGAATATTTCTCGAAAACAACAAGTGTTGCCTTCTAAAATTATATTTTAAAAACGCGTTTAATTTAAACAAACGAAGACACCTCTTCACAAAGGTTTCCAAGCAAGCCGCGGCCTTCTAGCTGCTGCTTGTCAGCAGAAAGAGGCAGCGGCCCTTCTTGCATTTAGCTTGCTTCTGCATCAGTACGTTAAGCAGGTGACATCCAGGGTTTACCAGCGGCTTGGCCATCTCGGGGCACACCAGGCCTACTTTCTGCTCCGGCACGCAATGCAATAGTACGTACAGAACCTTTTGCACAAACTGCAAAAACCCTATACGTACTACGGAACTAACGTGCCTTTCTTCTGCCGTCAGAAAGTTTGGACCTCGACGGCCAGGAAAGGAGAGCCTTGTAAAATATCCTTGACGCCCGATAATAAGGCATGGACTCAGGCAAGTGTACCGGTTCGGCTAGTGGAATGGGCATTTGCTCGGCCACGGACCCTGCCTTGCCTGCTTTCCTTGCCTCGTCACATAGCTGCGCCTCCGCAGTGGCCGCTACTGCTGGCGGACTCATCAGCCACCAAAAAGACGCCGTTCCGATCTGGGACGCGCGTCGAACATCACGTTGTAATGGCGTTCGGTCTCGAGTCGTCTGACGTTTGGGGCAAGTAAGCACTCAATCTGACAAAAGAGCTTGGGAGAAGCTCTTTTTTACAACTTACAAACTTAACAACCGCAGTGGAGTTAAGATCGACCGCGTTCCTCTGATAGAGAGTGTCTTTGGAACTACAGAGGAGCAACGCCAATATGATGTTGAGTGGTTACCGACACTCAAGCAATAATAATATAAGCAAGAATGTAGATGTTATATAAGCAATATAAAAGTAATTGTGATACAAGTTAATAATAAATACTTGTTCCAAAAAAGAATACTATTATTTATTAATCATTTATTACGGCCGAAGACGTCATCTGTCTCAAAGACATGGCCTTGAGTTGATCGCCTGTAACGTATTTTATACGTTTTCCGATATCGTTCAGGATTTTTTGCTGTACCTGTGCTGATGGGGCCGAGTGTCTCCAAGGTAATAGGCACAAAGTGGTAGTTTCTTGATAGCTCGAGATATTTCGTTTGTTTTTTAGAGTTCGCGCGTTCTGCGACTCATCCAGATTCAACTGCGCTGTGGCGTAGACTCGACGAGACCGCCGCCGTGCATTAAACGATTACATTCCATACAAAGCTTCTCCCGTGTGATATATGAAATAGCAGAATGGTAACCCCTCAGGTCGCAGCTCACTGCTGCCATTAAGATCTATTTGGCTTGGATGGATGTGGATGGTTTCCCTGCCCTTCTAAGGGCTCCTCTTCCGCGAGGCAGATACGACCCTGACTTGCTTGAAACTTCAAGTGACGACCCTGTGTGTCGAGCGAACCACCCGCAACTCAAAAGCTCACCTTCTGTAACTACAATATTTAAAAGGGTAACGTCTCTCCTTTAGCAAAGAGAGTGTTGCCATCAGGGTAGTTGTTAGTCAGCAACATCCAATAGCCTAATTACATACCATCACGGAAAGACGAGTGTCTATTTAAAATACGAGAGGCTGTATGGAGATTACCGCAGTTGGGCGGCCAAGCAGGGGCCTAAATCCACTTTGAACAGGCGACGTAAACCTACCAGCCTACCCAACCTAGCTGCGAACCCGCTGTGTGAGCAACCACCGCTTCTATCCTTTTGCAACCTGGACCCATGTGAGGATGACAAAAGGACTACAGGCGGCATGGCTCTCACTTCATTTAGTAGGGACAGAACGTTTGCTTGGGATGCCATTACCGTTACAGCAGTTATAGGTACCCTGAGCACGATCACATGGGACAATCGTCCGTCTTTAGTTAGTTGACAATATCAATCATTTATGATAACTTTAGTTTTAACCAAGACCTAATGTATACTGTTTAAAGGCAAGCGGTATATTTCAAATTAAAAATGGACAATTTTTCAGGGTAACATTGAACCTTATCTCATTTACCTGTTTGGTTGCATATCTAATTATAATCAATAAAAATATGTTTGTCTAGATTGTAGTCAGCGAATTGCACAACAAGGCGGCTATTCTGCATCCCACTTGTTTCATCCTGCCCCGTTTCTGCAGATAAATGCATTTTCTATTGCACTTTATTCTTAAATACGCATTAAGGGAGGGCCGGTTAATTTCGGAGAGAAGGTCAACGACATAATACATTGCGGTAGGCACTGACTTCAACCATTTTCTGTGAGAGTTGTGCCTTACAGTCCCTTATACGGGAAGGAACTTCATCGCACATGTCACATGTCCTGAACTTGTGAGGACGACACTGATTTTTCTCTTCGGAGAGGTTGGCGGCTCGGGCCTGGATCTTCGGTCTTCGCTGCGACGGGCGTCCTCAAAAAGGACGTACGACTTCGGTCCTGTATTGGACTACATAACGTTAGAAAACTTCAAATTGATATAATGATGTTTGCACTAATTATGAAGCGGCCTGACTGTCGGTTACTGCTTTTATTGTCATTGTAAATTTTGTACTTTAGCCTTTGGCATTGTTTGCTGATTAGATACTGTGAAAAAGCTTGAAGCCTGTTACTAATGCATGCTGTTTTTGAAACTCCGAATGGCACCCTCGCTGCGGCCCGTCCATATTGATCCAGTGGCGACCGCCACTACTGCTCTAGAAATATGAGTAAAATATTAGGTTGTTTTTAATTCTAGTCGATATCTGTGGTTTCCCTAACTTACGACAGCAGACTGGTCGCTGACTCTCAGCGGTATGGTTCCCTTTATTTTCAATGAGCTTTGCTGAAAGAAAATACAATTAACAACCACTACCCTCAGGATCGTGTCGGGTTTGAAGTGAGAAGGCTTAATTAACACGACAATGTATCGGTTTCTCTTGGCACGCCGTCTTTAAAGTATTGCTCGTAAGATAGTTTGCGAACGAGGTACGTTAATTGGATACTAACCTTCTGATCTGGCCTGCAAACAAATACACATACCCGTTGCGTAGGGGCACATTTTTTAATACGTATTTGCTTTTACGTATATGTTTAGTCTATGAAAAGAATAAACATACTATACGGACCAACCTGTAATTAGTTCTTTTTGAATTGTATCTCTTTTTTTAACTAAGAGAGCTCAACGTCTTTTTGGGTGGTAGCGTGAGTGGATGACCTCGTCGTGCTTAATAGACTCTAGAAAGCCGCTGGTAATACCTATTACTTATCTTGTGTTGCACTTATCTATTGTACTTATCTCGAGAGACCTGTGTTAGATTATTGGCTAGAACGACGTTTAAAATACACCACGATTCATTAACATATGTGGGCCTCGATGCATTAAAGATATGCTCCATTGTGGTTTTAAGCCCATAGGGAACAGAGGACAGTCTTGAGTTGTCGTCTACCCGGTGAAGGCGACGAGGTAGTACAAGTACCAATACATGCACGCGTGCACCAGCAAAGCCTACAAAGGGCTTTTGAGGTGCGAGATAGTTTTGCGCAGAACGGTGCAAATGCAGTAGTAGCAATAGCAGCTAAAATGCCGGTGTATCGGTTGCCAAGGCCACCAAGAACCGAGGCATCGTGCTGCTTGTCGAGGCATGATATCTTGCCAATTTTTAGCGGTTTTTCTCAAAAGTGACGACTCACATGGTCAGCAAACATTGTAGCGCCCGAGATCATCCTTCGGCTGTTAGGCTTGACGTGTTTCCCGATAAACTGCTTTAGAACAAGAAAGACCACTTAATAGATACGACAAAGCGACGCAAAGCACCGACTGAAACCAATGCCGTCTATCACATGCAAGCAAGAAGAGCTTCGGGTATGCAGTGGTGAAAACTCTCTTTCTCTCTCATTAATCATCAGGCAAACAAACGCAAACAACATCAATTGGAGAAAGGAAAATAAAGGAATTAAGATTAATAGATAAATTGAAGAAGCACCCATCCTGTGAAAAAGAGCCGCGTGTTTAGCTTTAGGTCAATACAAAAGTCTAAGACCACCAACTAACTCGATTGTGTGTCGGTGTGTTAGCTAGCGCTTGCGGGAAGTTAAAGTGGGAAAACCTCCGCACACCGTTTTGCACAAATAAACTTAGAAGTACATTGAAAACACGAAACTATAACCGGAAAAAAGAAATGCTTAATTATGGAAAAAAGAAGTGACGAATCATTTTGCCAGTAGTGCACACGTTACTGTCGTCTTCTTGCTACCACATTTTTTATTTTCGCCTGAGATCTAGTAATGGAGAACGTTGCTGTTGCTGTTGTCAGAGCAGCAACCGTTGCTGTAACATATTATTTTCAACATCTTACCAGCCAACCACAGTGTCTGAAGCAGAAATAACATTAGATTAGCTATTTGTTTTTTCTGCTACAGTAGATGGTATTGTTGCGTATGGTTATTTTGTACTTACATAATTATACTAGCATCCTAACTGAGGCCTTTCCAACCGACCACGGTTAGACTCTCTCTGGTATGTGCATATGTGCGACCCTCGAAACTGAATCCTAGGAAAATACTTAAGACGACCACAGTAGAATGTTTTTCGGATTTACATACGATGTTTCAAGCAATTTTTCCAGAGTCCAGTGAGTCGCTTTTTTCGACCATCTTTATGCGGCCTTCATAACAATAAATTATTCTAGTCTGACGTGGAATGACTAAACACGGAACCCAACGGCGCCGCTAAACTGTGGCATTATTTTTTCTAATGCGTTAAATGTACATTCATCGCATATTCGAACGCATACTAGTGCGTAGTTCTACAAACGGTGTATTAATTGTATACGCAGGCAATGCCAGTATTATTATATATATATATATATATATATATACATATATATATATATATATATATATATATATATATATATATATATATATATATATACACAGAAACACATTTTTGTCCAACGAGCTTTTTTTAGCCTTTTGGTTGATTTTTAGCCCATTGCAGTTGGATAGATATAACTTATTGTAGCCGATTTAGTTCGAAATGCTATTATTCAGTACCGCCAGTTGCACGAAGCCAGTCGTAGCCAGTTACATATGGTTGTTATGCGTGTTCTATATGTGCTCATATTCCTACAGCTGCCTAATCTGTTGACTTCTGTCTGTTGCTGCCGATTCTTGGTGGTTCGCTTGCCGTTTGCAGCTGCGAGAGGCTGTTCTATAGCCTGGGACGGATTGTCGTGTTGGCCGGCTGTACCACCTTCGTCGCTACTACAGCGGTCGTGTCGACTTCTGCTACTGAACATTGACGAGGCTTCCGGTACTCTGCGCTCGACGATGCACCATCTGCACGATGGTAACTGTCCTTCTGCGCCCCAATTACTTTTTTTCGGATTTAGAAATTTGGCTAGTCGGTATAGCCGGAGAAAGAATTACAAACATCGACTATCAATTAACGATTCGCGTTCAATGGGGCATTGTTAAAAATACATGCAAACACCGGAAAGAGTGTAAAAAATGGCGGCGTCCCAATTATCTCAAGTAGCTGACAGCAATTGCATTTGGCCTTTGACTAGCGTTCTTTGTTACCGCCAGTTCGTATTTGGTTTACATTTTTGCTAAGTTGTGGCCCTTCTTACTGGTCGTCCAGAAAATAACTTGTACTAACTTATAACAACTGCTTTCACATTGTATACTGGCCCGTTTACGGCATAAACAATTGTACGTTATATGCCGTTTTTGTCCTGCGGCTAACTTAACCTTTTTTTGTACGTACTTTGCACACTATACAGATTTATTTTGAAGCCTTTCCAACAGCTCCCGGCACCCACGCGCGTCCACAACATAACCGCAGCTCCCATTCAGAACTCCGGTCGCACAAATTCTTTGCCTAGTGTTTGGCTGGATGCAGCTGTTTGCACTGGACGATCACTGACCTTAATGCATCTTCCAGCTAGAGATCAGAATGAATGCCCGTGCAAAATGTCGACACGCCCACGATTGTTCGCTTTTACAGTGCTGATTTACCCACAGAGCTATTCATGTAGCTGTTCTGGTGAAAGGCAATTCACCTTGTTTTCAATTCTGCCAGCGATAGACAAAATATAACATCGACGTTCTTCCTGCCCAAGACTCAAAGGCAGACTTGAGTCTTAAAAGATGCCAGAGAAACAGAGGACATTTGCCCTTAACATCTGCGCGTGTCTGCAAGCGAGGTTACCTCTACTAAACTCCATGTTCTACCTAAATGGGTAGGCCTGTAAAATTCCTGGATCGGCACTTACATACTTTGCATAGATCAGAGAGCCTTATAAAAACACACTCGTGACCGCTCATATCATTAAGCATACCAACAACAGGCACGCGTGGCTATTCATACGTGCATACAATAGTAATAATAATAATAATAATAATAATCTATTTTACATGAATGGGATACGGAGAGCGTGTAATCGTGGTATGTAGTAGCTTAACAAGTACGCCCTGTCGTGTTAAGCCGGGTCTAGTTAGTCTACTAATCAAAGTCGTTGTCGTTTATTGCAGAGGCATTCGCTTACCGGTGCTGCGATAGCGAAAGCCATTGGGTGCTCAACCTCACCAACTACAACGCTTGCATCGGTCTTATCAATCAAGTGGTTCGTGCGGCACGTTTATTGTACTCCATTCCAAAGCTGTTCATTTGACTCTGTGATGTGTACGCATGAACAACGAGTACATGTTTTTCTTTGTTTGGACCATTCTCTAACACAGCACGGACGCACTAAAAAAATCAGAGAATACATGTTACTGCTAAACCGGCTGCACCAGTACCTATACGGTTAGCAACAGGTCATTCTTCAATCAGCTGAACAATCAGTGACGTCTTTTTGCCTGAGAATGAATCCTCTTCCGTGCCGATTACTGGTAACTCAACGTTTACACGTTGCCAGAGCATTTAGAAACAATTTTTTTTTCTCTCAGTAGTATTCTACATCTAATAGTAACCCTATAAAACAACTGGTAGCAACTGCAGCGTTCTAGATAAAATCCATAGCTCTTACTGTCATCCAACAGCTATTGCGGAACTTCCACGCCGCTTGACTTTACTTTGCAGCTGTACTAGCGCACATAGCAGCACTTGCAGGGGCTTTGCCTATGTTTTCAGCAACATGAAATCTAAACGTTTCAGTGAGTGTGTGCGTTTAGAGTAGGAACCAGCGCCTGAAGTTCTCATTTTACATAATTTCCAAAAGCCTACCTGATTGAGGGGCTTATTGGATATCGTTAGTCATCGAAAAAAGGGGCCGACTTGGCTGAGCCGTTGGGCCCCACGTAACTAAAAAAAGGTCTCCAAGGATCGAGCACCTGAAATGTGAATGTTTCACTTTCAAGGGACGGTTTCTTTTTAGTGCTTTTACGCTGCTTAATATTAGTACTACAATATTAATGGCTGCAGTGATTTCACGTTGTTACGAGTGGAGTTGGTCAGTAATAAAATTGTGGCTCATGCGGGTGATATCTGCCTCAGCTGACAAACAGGCGCAGAATCCGAACTGGTTTCAATCCAATGTGCTTCGTGCACGAGCTAGTTTGATACATCATGCACGCAGCAAACAGATGTGATGTCACAATGGTAGAACTGCCTAATTTGTCGACTTACCGACGGACAGAATACAATTTTGGATCAGGGCGGCGTAATATATCAACGCATGAATCTGCTATCCGCCGACCCTAGATTAAGTTCGTTGAATTCGGCTTTGGGCTCAATCTTTCCGCCACATCGCTTACCTCGAAAATAAGATGATACAAGTGAATCAACTTATTAAAGAACTCCAACACTTGGCAGAACCAGCTTCAGTCCCATCATTGACTGCCTTACCAACTGAGGCCGAACTTGAGCTTGCTCGGAAGCGTAAGCGTGCCTTGCTTATCGGAAGGGATGTCAAGCTGATCCAGAAGAAACTCCGCTCCCTCTGTTCCAAAAAGCTGGACATCAAAGTTATCGATTTATCAGGCCAATCAGCAAAGGACATACTAAAAGAGGTCATGGCAGACTTCGACACTAAATAGACCAACGCAACCTTCCTTCGTCTAGTTAACTGTTGCAATTAGAAGGCACCAAAATTAGAAATATTTTATTAAATGACTTTTTATGATAGCACTTTGGAGTGAACAATTGTCTCCGCGTTAACGTGTGGTTACGGGTTCTCTAACCCGGGATTAGCCCAGTTCAACAATGTGCCCCAAACAGATGCTGCGTTTCCTCGTTGGATGTCAAGCGACAGCCTCTGACGCAAAAATTCCGATGCCCTTGAGTCTTCCGTGGAGAGGTTAAGGCTTCTACCCACGCGCTGAATGAATTTCAATGTAAGCGGGCCTGGTCCTCCCATTGTTTCAAAAGCCAACGAACAAAATTGGTGCGTATAAGCAACGCCAGTGTATTTTCTACATTTGTTAGCCTCTGCTAACCTAGACGCATGACCTGCCTGGTCCGCACCTGCACCGACCATCGAAGGGGCTAATGAGTCGGTTACACGGCAGCGAGTCTTACGTGGATATCACGCTATGTAACAACATCCTCGCGCCAAAAGCTAAAAGCTGGAAGGTTCTAGTGGACGAGGAAAACCTGAGCGACCATTTCTGCATTGAGACTCAACTGAGAATTCAAAACTTTCGATCAGTTCCTCCCCTTAAAAAGCGATTCAGACTCACAAACGAGTCAAGGTTCAAGGAAGAACTCGGGAAGAAAATAAAAGCCCTACCCAGCCCCCACATAACTGCAGAAGATCTACAAGCACTCCTTGTAGAGGTGTGCAAGACTACGTGTACCTACAGCGCTCACCCCAGGCGAGGGAACGTCCCGCCTAAATATTGGTGGACGCAGGAGATCGCAGACAAACGAAAAGAGTGCTGCAAAGCGAGGCGTGCTCTCAAACTGAAACAACGAGACGCAGACGCACGCAATCAAGAATTGCAAGAGTATAGGAGAAGCCGGGCCTTACTTAAGCAAGCCATAGCCGACAGTAAGACTAGCGGCCATAGAAAGCTCCTCAACGAGGTCGAGGACGATCCCTGGGGAAAACCTTACAAGATAGTCAGGGGTAATAGAAAAAATACCCCTGTTTTCCTGGACGAACAACAAACCAAGACGGTACTAACTAAGCTGTTCCCGACCCACGCATCTTTCGAAAGGGCACTTTATGAGAACATTCCCGGGCTGGAAGTTGAGGCCGAGTTTCCGTCTATTCAACCACACGAGGTTCTACGCGCAGCTCACAGGCAAAAGACCGGAAAGGCCCCCGGACCAGACGGGGTTCCCCCTGAGGCAGTGAAACTTCTCTTCACAGAGCACCCTGAGATAGTTGCGGACTCTTTCAATGCCCTACTCAAATGGGTGTTCGGTTGGCTTGACCCTTGTGTCCGACCGCTTGTTTCCTGAGCATTGCATTTGGCTCTATGACATTGGTGACACGTTGGTCAGTCTAAAAAAGATTAGGAGCAGATAGGAGCCGGCTTAGGGTTTACACAAGCTTTTATTGCTGCATTAAGGTAGCAGGCCAACAACAAGTGACATGTTTCGCACAACTTTATAAAGTAATAGTAAAACTGACGTAACTAATTTTGCGGATGTATTGCGTTGTAAGATCACCGGCGCCACGTTCACCCAGTGTGTGCTTGATCACTGGCTCAATTAAGGGGCTGCAAAGTCCCAACCGACAACTGTAAATAATATGATTTTCGACTAGAACTCTCATTTTGATGGCAAGTTGGTTAAAGTGAATTGCCTCACTTTCAGTCGTAGCACTACGTCAGATAAGGAACGACCTACGAAACTAGGGCCTCTCATCTTATTCTGAGTACAAAACTTTGCTAATACTTCCATAAAATAGAAGGATGTGCTTCGTCTTGTGCGGTAGGTCATCAACGCGAAACGCGCTTGACTCATACCAGACAAGAGAGAAAAAAGATCGTTTACGCAATCAGCCGTGGTAGGCCAAAGTCAGGATCAGCTTTAAGGCCTCAGGACTCATTTTTGCGGAACACTAACGACCCCGATAGGAGATACATATAACGCAAAGGAAAAACGTGATTGAGAAACAAGAGACACCCTGTTATGAAGCGAGTCATAACATGTTCGTTATAGCTCGCCTTACAGTCTAAATCCGCCGTAAGACAATGGACAATACTGCTCTGGTTAGCGTCCAGCTTACTGGCTCTACGAATGATAAGTAGATACCCTAACGCATAGAGTGTTCCGTTTTCTATACTAGACTCAAGCATATCCCGCACAGCTTTACGCGCTCTTGAAGCATGAGTTTCAGTTTGTTGTTATCTTCAAACACACGCTCCTTACAGAACATCCGTGTTTCATACATCGTTTTACTTGTCTTTCCAGTTATCTATAGTGCTATTAGAACTTATTGGTACTCAGTTTAAATAATAATAATAGTAAAAATAATAATAATAATAATAATAATAATAATAATAATAATAATAATAATAATAATAATAATAATAATAATAATAATAATAATACATTTTTTTTTCGCCTGCTAGTCGGCCTCGAGTGAAGACGTGTGTAGTTCGAGTGACAAAATTGTGCTAATTACAAAGGATTTACGTACTAGTGTCGAGTGTGAAACCAGTGACTAGATCCTGATACAGTCGCGATAACTCTGTGCTGACATTTCCATAGAAGTTGATTTGCTTTCGAAGCTAACAACGACATAGTCCATACTGGATAAGCCGTCGGAAGGCGATCAGGTACGGCAAGATCGTTCCGTTCGTCGTGGAGGACTTTTGGGGCAAGGGTAAGCAGCGCGGTCCAGCTCGCTTCGTCATTCTTTTTCACGACGTCTTTAAGCAGACGGTGGAAGAGTCCGCGCAAAGGAATTCTCGCTCCCTTTGGGATCCTGCGCAGCACCTTGCGTGTCATCTTGGCGTTGGCGAGTAACTTGTGAAGAGAAAGGGGAGAAGAAGACGGCAGGTGATGATCAGGTGTCGGCCCTCCATTTACTTGCGGCTGGCTGGCGGGTTGAGGAAAGAATTCTGCTTGTGGAGCGTGCGAAGAAGGCAGCGGTTGTGAGGTGCTGCTAGTAGCGGCCTGTTGGAGCACTGCTGGTCCACTAGACTCGGCTATCTTCTTCTTATGAGTCCTTCCTGCGTGGATCTGGACACCCCGCTTCGTAGGAAAACATATAGAACACCGCTGGCATCGAAACTCATTAGCCATTACTGCTACCTCTTTGAAGCTAAGCAGTTGCTGGCTTTGCTGTGGCTGTCCACTTCACATGCCTCGCCGTGCCAAGTGAAAATCGCGTTTTAATTGTCGGCGCGGTGATTTTTTTTTCTTTTGAATAGTAGATCAGACGCTCCAAGCTCAAAGTATCGGTTGAGCAGCCGTTACGAATTCGAATTTGAATCACAGCGACACGCCGCTCGGAGCCTACGACCTGTTATGTGAGTGGTTTCGTTTTGTTCCATCGTGTCATTGTTGGAACTTCTTAGCGTTTTAGCTGCTGGCTTCTTCGTCGCATGGCCACACACAGCACACCAAAATGATCACTGAGTTACGCTCATCACTCTGGTATGTCACTTGCTGGGTTTACCATCCTGCACACTAACGGATAGGTGTCTTTTCTCGGAGCTCCATATGCACACGTCCGCACTCCTTGGCGCCAATAACAATAATAATAGTAATAATAATAATAATACATTTTTTTTTCGCCTGCTAGACGGCCTCGAGTGAAGACGTGTGTAGTTCGAGTGACAAAATTGTGCTAATTACAAAGGATTTACGTACTAGTGTCGAGTGTGAAACCAGTGACTAGATCCTGATACAGTCGCGATAACTCTGTGCTGACATTTCCATAGAAGTTGATTTGCTTTCGAAGCTAACAACGACATAGTCCATACTGGATAAGCCGTCGGAAGGCGATCAGGTACGGCAAGATCGTTCCATAACACAGCCAGTTGTCTGCTCCCAAGGCGCCCATGAATCGGCACAGCGCGCCGAATCGCCGTTAGCCTTGTCAACGGCAAGTTGTTCACCTTACACATCTCGGCCAGGATCACCCGCCGTCTGCTTTAGCAGGCCTGACTACTCCCCGCTATCATATCGTGCTCCTTCGCCGCTTCCCTGCCGCGCAGCTAGCAGACGGACCGGCGACGGCGGAAGTCATATTTGTGGTGCAAAGTGCTTTAGAACCAAAAAATCTTTAAGAGAATCAGCTGCTACCAAAGAGAGCCAGCGGAGAGAGGCCAGGCTAGCAGGTATGATGGAGAGGGCTTTCGAAAGTGAAGATGCCTCTCATATAGAGGACGATCCGTCCGGTCCACCGAGTGAAACAGCTGTTTCTGCTGGAGAGGGTGGAGGCTGGTCTACTGCTCCAACGAGAATGGATAAAGCCGTCATGGCTGCGGCCAGGAAAGTGGCCAAGGAGAACGCGGCATCGGGTACACATATTCGGCGAAGAGTCGCTAATTTGAAAGCGTTTGCTGATCCCGAGATTATCTTTCAATGTCCGGATAACCCGTCTGCACTGAAGACTGTCAGCCTACTAAAAATATATAATGAAATAAGGCAATCTTTGCCGGGAGAGCATGCGCGTATTACAGCACAGGGAAAGCTAGCGATCCGTGTCAAAGAACCAACCCAGGTCGCAATTGCAAAAACGCTAAAAATGGTTTGCGGGGTATCAATATCTCATTGTGAAGATACGTCAGCGTTCTGGGGACGAATCTCCGGTGTTAATCCGCCCCCCCCCCCCCCCACCGAAGAAGATCTGCTTGAATGTTTGAAAGATCAGGGTGTAAATTAAGTAAAACGGGAAACATTTGCTGTGGCCACACAGAACAATGAAGTCAAAACAATGAAGGGCTGGAAAAACTCCGCGAGGGTACGACTAAGATTCGATACCATGCCGGTCTCAGAGGTTACCATCGTCGACGAAATATTTAAAGTAGCGTTATGTGCAGGGTCTCATTTGCAATGTTTAAAATGCCATAAGTACGGACATAAGGCCACCGATTGTCAAAAACAAGGTGAACCTACGTGCAGAAAGTGCGGCCGCCCAGGACACCAATTATGGGAATGCCATGATAAGGCCCGTTGTGTCAACTATAGCGGGACCCATGCTTCCAACGATAACAACTGTGGTGTAAGACGAATATATTCCGAAGCACAAAGGGTGAAGCTTTACGAGAAAGTATTCACCCGTCTCCCCGTCACGGACGATTTTCCTTCAATGGTTCAAGTCGTAGAGAAAAAATTAAAACCTTGACAGATGGACAGAAGTTTTATGCTGATGCCGCACGACCTACAGCAACCAGGGGTCCTACACAAATAATGCACAAAGACGGTGAAACTGTGCTTTGTCACCTCCCCCCACCAAGATTTAGAAAAAGTGTGGACCAAAAGAAGCAAGCACCGGATAACAACCGGAAAGACTGCAGCCGAAGTCTCAAGAAAAAACATTTAAAGAATCTTCAAACATCGTGAACGGAATTCTTCAGATATGGAAGATCTTGCCCCTACTGTCTAAATGGCTAGAAGAGAACCAAGACTTCAATAGAGCTGTATCTTTTCTTGAGTCGGAGGCAGGAAAGGCCTTTATGATAGCCGTCTTAGATGGCTCTAAAGAAGTCCCTTTGATTCAAACGGAAAACAAGAGTATCGATAAGGACCTTACATAAATGACTTCCCAACCATCCCATCCCGACGGATTCATAACAGATGAAGACTCTAGACTGAACTCCCCACTATCCCAGACCCCTTATACCTGCACAAACTGCGGTCGCGCCGTGAGAACCTCACAGGGCTTGCGGGCGCACATAACACGTCTACACCCCCCGGCATCCCTACGCAATCAACATCTAAGACCCTTTCAACCACAACCGACTGACTCATCCAATACGCCTTCTCCTCTTCATACTTCTTCTATGGATTTCTCATCAGCCAACCCAGAGACACTGGCTCAAACCTTAGCGCAGGCACGTCGAGATCTCAAAATTGCCAGGGTCATACCTCGGGGAGCGAGAGAAGCCTGCGCCGCAGCTTTCGCAAAGGCGTTGAATAATTTCAACTCAAATCTGGATCTTGAAAGCTGGAATAGCCTAATGTCTGCTCCATCTTTAATGCAGGCCTTACCGCATAGAAAAAATCATGAAGCCAGACTAACCAGAATAATCAAAGACAATGTGTCAGTGCTCGAACAAAAGAGTCTGAAAAGTTTTCTGCAGACAGTTCCAAAGACCCTTATTAATAGACTAGACGGCTTAGCTGGAGACCGGCAGAGCGTGCCTATAGCTGAAAAAAAACTAGCCGAGGGCGATGTACGCTCTGCCGCTAACGCCCTGCTGTCGTCAGACGCATTTGCACCACGTAGCTCTCGCACAGAGCGTGAATTAAGAAACAAATACCCGCCACTACCGGCCGTCTGCCAGGAGTGCTTAGAAACCTTCGAACAACCTACAGTTGGATACTGCGAAAGCGTCGAAAATTCGGCGATCTTAGAGGCAATTCGCTCATTCCCTGTTGCAAGCGGAGCCGGACTGGATGGACTGCGGCACGTCATGCTTGCTACATGATCTGAGCATTTTCTTGGGCAGAGTGTTAAACGGCACATTAACTAAATTTTGTCTACCAGTATTTTATGGTGCAAATATTACAGCTCTTAAGAAAAAAGACAACTCAATAAGGCCCATAGCTTGTGGACTGACTCTGCGTAGGATTGCTGCAAAGATAGCAATGGCAAGAAATAAAAAGACAATTTTGACAGCAATTCTGCCACATCAGGTTGGAGTGGCTGTTAAAGGCGGCGCAGAAGCACTATAACATGCTACACGTGCCCTCGTAGAGACTGAGGACCAAGTAAGGGTTCTGGTGAAACTTGGTTTCTGCAATGCATTTAATACGTTAAGAAGAGACCGGATACTAGATGCAGTGATGAAGAAAAGTCCAGAACTTTTGCCTATGGTCTGGCAAGGTTACAGAGATCCTTTGCTCTTAATCCTGGGGCACAACTTCAACATTGCGTTCGGAAGCGGGCATTCAGCAGGGTGACCCACTAGGGCCTGCTCTATTTAGTCTCGGTATATCAGATTTAGTATCGCAACTACAGAGCCCTTTCAACGTGTGGTATGTAGATAACGCCACGCTTGCCGGCCCTGTAAGTATCATCGCAACAGATTTAAGAAAAGTGCTGCAGTTTGAAGAAGACGGGGGACTGACACTGAATGCCGCAAAATGTGAGATTACTGGTGTTGGGGGCTCACTTCAGGAGAGGGAGGAAGCAATTCAGAAGATCACAGAAATACTCCCTGGTATCACGCGTGTAGAGCTAAACAGCTTAGAAGTTTTGGGGGCCCCCGTAATGCAAGACGGAATTTCGCATACCCTCTCTGAGAAAAAAGAAGCCCTTACTAAAATTCGTCCTCAACTGACACGCTTGCATCCTCAGGCTGCGCTGTGCATTTGGAGATATAGCCTAAGGTCTTCAAGATTTAACTATATACTGCGTGCATGCCCTGCTTTGACGTGCCCCGAAGAATTAACGGCGAATGATGACGTCAGCAGAAACATACTTAGTGAAGTCCTAAATGTAAATTTAGAAGAGAACACCTGGCAGAGAGCAAGTCTTCCGAGACGTGAAGGTGGTCTGAAGATAAGGAATGCCACTGAATTAGCTCCGGTCTGCTACGCTGCTTCACTGGTGCAATTTGGTCCGGTGGCAGCTTCGTTAGTGGAAGAGGCAGTTCGACCACAAATAAGATATGAAACCAGTAAAGCACGGGACACTATTAGAACCATGCTAGACCCGGGCCCTTTAGAAGAATATCCCAGCCAATATAACCTAGATAAGCTCAAAAGCACAAAAAAAGAGCAGATAAATCTTAGACGAGCTTGTTTCCCGGAGAGACCGTGCCGTACTCTTATCGGTACAAGATAACTTCAGTGGGGGTTGGCTTAAAGCCCTACCCTCGCCTCAGCTCGGCACCATGCTGGATCCCAACTCTTTCCGCATGATGTCAGCACTTAGAATAGGCGCTAGCGTCTGAGAGCCGTTTCAGTGCAAACTGTGTGGGGAGATGGCAGATTCCAGTGGCCTACACCCACTAAGTTGCTCGAAGAGCGCCGGTAGATCGTCCAGACATGCTAAACTAAACGGTGTGATCATAAGACCCCGTAGGAAAGCCGGTATACCATTTACACTTAAACCGAGAGGTTTAGTGTCCGCTGGCGAAGAAAGACCTGATGGGGTGACCATTGCATTATGGTCACATGGAAAGTCCCCAGCTTGGGATGCAACGGTTTCGTGCACAACCGCGGCTTCCTATTTACATCACAGCTTATGCGATCCTCGGCATCTCGCGTCTCCCCTCGTGCGTTCTCTCTCGACGAGTCATGTTTCCAAAAACGTTACAGTAGGTCGGTGCGGGCTGTGCACCTTCATTTACATAAGTGCAGATACATATATCTCACCAACATTAAATCGCAAACGTACAAACAACAGGCATTAGTACAACCCAAACTAAAGTAGCTACGCGGAATAGTTGAGCCGGGGTTTGTTGAGCCGGGGTGGGTAGCAAACCACGCGGACGCCAGAAAACGGTTTATATATGCTGGACTGGAAACAAGATATATTTTTGTGCCTATTGCCATAGAGACACTAGGACCAACCAGCAAGGGAACCGAAGCATTTCTCAATTTTTTAAGGAATTTAATATATACATGTGAATGTTTAAATCCACGGCACCGATGGCTCACTCCTCATCTATCACTCGTGTCCGAGTAGGAGTCTTACCCGACCCCTGACGTGAAGACGCGGGTCTATCCAGTCTTTCATAGTTCCGAGCACCGAAATCGCGTTACCTCTCTGAATCTCTAGGGAAAGCCGTTGGCAGAAGAAAAGTGCCCGCCCTTTTGTCCATCGTAGCCTGCTGTAAAGCGTCGCCAACCTGGGAAATTAGCGTGATTGTGAGGGGCCCAGGGCCACCCAGCGTCTCGAACGCGAAAGGTGAAAAGTGGTACGCCCGGCCTAAGTTCGCATATTTTCTTGTCTTTGATGTCTCGGCGCGGGAAGCGGCAGTTCCTGGGCAAGAAGCGCCGGGACCGACAAGGGAGGGGGTCAGAGAGTCGGTTACCGTCGCATCCCACACCAGGAAATGACCCTTGTAGAAAGGTATCGAAGTCAAGCCGTCGGGCCGCTTGCCATCGTCTCTAGAAAGACCAGGCGGTTATTTAAGTAAGTGATTATTATTTAAGTAAGCGAATTCAGGAGCTCACGAACGACCAAAGAGAGTGTCAATTCTTGAGGCAAGCGTTGTCTTTGGCCGTTTGCAGAGAGAACGCGGCATCCATTTCAGGCGCCATGGAGTAAACTACATACTTAAAAAACTTTGCAATAATACGTTCAGACCTCACAACTGTAACATTGTTTAACATGTAATAAATAATAATAATAATAACCTGCATGTTGAAACGCCTTAGCGATCGAGCCATTGTTAATTGTGTAGTTAATGATGCCATTTTTCCTTAAATAACTTAAGTGATGTACATTGCCGTAATTTATTATCGACAGTGTTCTATATTTTGGCCATGGCCATATCAGGCGATTTAAGTCTATAGTTACGATACGCATTGGGTATTCTCAGGGGTGGGCTGTTGTGATTCTGTTTGTTTTGAATGTAAAATAAAACGATACATCTGGAGGAAACATACCACGGAAGTTTTTAGGCGCAAGAAAGCCTAATTCAAATTTGTAAAGTGATGGTATTTTAAGTTGTTTATGAATAGCATAATGACGAAAAACACTTTCATCCCTTCTGTAGTCAAAAATGGCTCTTAATGCAATATTCTGTGCAACCTGTAAATTATGTGTAAGTGTTGAAAGCGTTGACCCGAACAGTGGTAAGCAATATGTTATGTAACAGGGAAATAACGATGTATATATAATCAACATCACATCGGGGATACGCCAGCATTGTTAAGTTTGCCTAATTGGGGCACAATCTGTTCAAGTTTGGTAACTAATGTGATTTTGATACGCCACTGGTGGGTCAAGGTTACACCCAAGCATTTATATTCAAATGCTTGTTGTACATTAGTATAATCGAGCTTAATTGCTATTTGTTGGTTTATTGATATTTGCCTTGGAGTGAAAATTAACATTTTTGTTTTTTTAATGTTTAAGCACAGCATGTGTTTTGAGTACCAATTTAAGATAAGTTCAAGTTGGCCGTTTGCGTACTTAACATCGCAAGTCTGACTTTGTAAGGAAATTGGGCAAAGAAAAATAATGTAGGTAGACTTAAGTTCATTAGCCTTTAGAAAATAATTTAAAAATATTAGGAACAGTGTCGGTGAGAGGCTGGTCCCTTGTGGTGTACCGAGGTGTGGGCAGCAGGGAGATGATAAATCGTCGCCGTTTCTGGTGATTTGTACCCTGTCGCTTAAGTAAGAATTAAAAGTTACAATCGGACCTTAAGCGAAATTGAGTTGTGTGAGTATATTGATCAGGATATTTTATCGACTGAATGCTTTTTCAATATTGACAAAGGTACCAGCAATTCATTGATTGGACCCCCAGTTTTTAGTTATATATTCCTAGAGATGTGTAAGAGCTAAACGAGTATTACATTTACCACTTGGTTACGGTGCCCAAGCAGCAGTGTAGTTTCGTTGGTCTCTGAAAAAATCTCAATCGTTAATAACCAGCAGATGGGATCGTCTGGAAGACTGGGTAGCTCTGGACATACACAGTTGCCTCTTTCTGATGACTAGAAATGAACTGAGCACAGTACGCGGATAATAGCTGTTGTTCGCTTGCCACCACACTCTAAACATAATTGCACATCTCAAAATGCGCATGTTTTACGCGCAGTTATTAGGCCCGTTAGTGATATTGTAACGTTGTTGTGTTACGCTGGTCCGCTCGGGGGATGTACGTAGACTCAGCCGGGCAGGTACTGCAGCACGTGGAACTCAGGAACGAAGAATGACAAAGCGTAGCATATGGTCTAGTGCATGACCGAGCAACGAGTGTGTTTTTAGCCAGGCTGCTTGGTCTATTTATTGACTCACAAGACACCGCGGCGTGCTGACACCCAAAAGAGTCTCAGAACCCGCTCTTAAATCGGTCGGAATTTACAGTGGTTTGTGTTTGTTTCGTATACGAGTACAGGTTAAGTGACTGTTTTACTTGCACTGCCGATCATAGGTCAACCCTCTCCCGATGTCGGCCGATGATCGTTTGGACGGCGGATGAAGTTGGGGTTTCGGCGCGAAAGGCTGTGGCTGTTCTCGGCTGGCTGGTTGAGACATGTCTTGTTCGGTTGAGACATGCATCATTCGGTGAACGTTGTGTACGTTGAGATTCTGGCGCGGGCGCTGTAGCCGTTGGGACGTGGTCGGTTAGAACTTATTTGAATTGCGCCGTTATTCACATACGGTGTTGTGGGTGGCTGGTCTATCGTCGTACTGGCCAGAGGAAGTGAAACTTCGTTACGCTAAGTCAGCTTAAGGATGTAGACTCATCCGGACGGGTACTGCAGCCCGAGGAACTCAGGAACGATGAATGACGACGCGCAGCATACAGTCTAATGCAAAGCACGGCCGAGCAACGGATGGTTATCAAGCCATGCTGCTCAGTCTATTTATTGGTTCACGAGGTACCGCGGCGTGCTGACACCCCAAAGGGTGTCAGAACCCGCTCTCAAATCGGTCGAAATGTACAGCAGTTTGTGTTTGTTTCGTATAGGAATACAGGTTAAGTGACTGTTTGACTTGGACTGCCGATCATAGGTCGACCCTCTCCCGATGTCGGCCGATGATCGTTTGGACGGCGGAGGACGTTGGAGTTTCGGCGCGAAAGGCTGTGGCTGTTCTCGGCCGGCTGGTTGAGACATGTATCATTCGGTAAACGTTGTGTACGTTGAGATTCTGGCGCGGGCGCTGTAGCCGTTGGACGTGGTCGGTTAGAACTTATTTGAATTGCGCTATGATGCGTACACAGTAACTTCGTTACACTGCCCCCTCCCCTCTGAATTGGCTCGTCCCGAGCCAACAGTGGAGGTCTGGCATGGTTTGACAGGTCGGTTTGTTGAGGTTGAAGATTGGTCTGTAAAGGTCGGCAATTCATACATGTTGTTGATCACCGGAAGGTCACTGTCGTCCGATGTGTCGCTCGGACAGTTTGGGTTGAATGCAGGCTTGCTGTCACTTGAGACATCTTTTGCCTGGGCGGAGTAGTGGTGTGGAGCAGAGTCGGCACGGGCGTGCACTCCCGCGCGGTGGAACTCTCGCTTCCAGTCTTTATACTCCTTCAGGCGATGTCCCAAGAGTTTCACAAGCAAATGGCACTGGGCGGACGGCAAATGGCTCAACTGTGTCTATCTCTGCGCAACTTACCCGGGCGACCTGTACGCTTTTAAACCGGGCAAGTGTGAACGCTGGTCATGGTCGTATTTCGGTCTTGTTTTGCGCAAGTTACCAGGGCAAATTGTACGCTTTTAAACCGGGTAAGGACAAACGATGGCACTATGTCTAGAACTCTGTCGTTCGTGGTCGGCGTTGATCGCTTATCGGATCTCGTCTAGTATGGACGGTGTGGTGGTCGGGGGGCGTAATCGGCGTCGGTGGCCGTGGTCGGGGAGCGTCGTGGGCTTCGGTGGCCGTGGTCGGGGTGCGTCGTCGACTTCGGTGGCCGTGGTCGGGGAGCGTCGTCGGCTTCGGTGGCCGTGATCGGTGAGCGTCCTCGGCTTCGGTGGCCGTGGTCGGGGAGCGTCGTCGGCTTCGGTGGCTGTGGTCGGGTAAGCGTCCTCGGCTTCGGTGGCTGTGGTCGGTGAGCGTCGTCGTAGATGTGGCTGGTTACGGTACAATCATCAGTTGTACCGTAATGATTTCGTCCATGTCGGGGGTTGACGCGGGCGGCTAGGTCGGATCGGTTGTGGTTGAGATTGATTTTCAGCGGTCGATGTTTTGTGTATGTTGTCGGTAGCTGGATGAATGGTATTGTTTGGTGAATCGCCTGGCTGTTCTTGGCTGTATGTTTGGATGAATGGCTTGACTCTGGACACGTGGACTGTTTGTCGCGCCCGTCGGGGTCCGGGGGTGTTGCTGGTCTCGGTTGGTTCGACCTCCACGGTCGTTGGGCCGGTTACTCTTACAATTCTATACGGTCCGAAGTATCTTCTTTGGAGCTTGTCGGATTCACCGACTCGGCGCACTGGAGTGTATATGAGCACTAAGTCGTTCATCTCAAATGTTGGTTCATGCCTCTTTTGGTCGTAGCGGTCCTTATTCGTTGTTTTGGCGCGGTCGGCTAATGATTTCGCCAGGTCTCTTGCTTCTTCGGCGTAGAGGATGAGACGGTCAACGTAGTCGTGTAGTGTGTGTTTGGTCGAGACAGGCGGAGCCGGCAACTGTGCATCGAATGTGGAGAGGGCTTCTCGTCCGTGCACTAAGTAGAACGGGCTAAACTTGGTTGATTCGTTTGGTGCTGTGTTGTATGCGTGGACGACGAACGGTAGTTGATCGTCCCAATCACGCTGCCTTTCACTTATGTATTTACTGAGCATGTCGAGTAATGTTCGGTGGGATCGTTCGACAAGGCCGTTGGTCTGGGGATGGTACGGTGATGTCAGGCGGTGGTCAATATTGCACTTCTTGGTCACTTCAGTGATGAGAGAGGATATGAACGTTTTTCCACGGTCACTAATGAGCACGCTCGGTGCACCATGTACTAGGATGATCTTATTCACCAGAAACTTAGCTACCTCCGCTGCCGAACCATTCGGTAACGCGTCGGCGATCAAGAATTTGGTGAGATGGCACACTGCGGTCACTATCACTTTGTTGCCGGAGGCTGTTTCATTGAGTGAGACGAGGTCGATACCAACGGTGTGAAATGGTTCGGTCGGTGTGTCCATATGCTGCAACATTCCACGTTGGATAGGGTCAATCTTCCGTTGTTGGCAGGTTTCACAGGAGCGGACGTAGCGGTCAGTGTCTTTGTACGCGTTCGGCCAGTAGTATTTTTGTGTGATCCGGCCGTATGTCTTCGCCAGGCCTAGATGGCCGGCTTCGCGGTCAGTGTGTGCTGCTGCTAATGCTTCTCGTCGGTACCTGCTTGGTAGTACCAACAGTAATTCTTGGCCCCGGTCGGTGAAGTTGTACTTGTATAGTACGCCGTCTATTGTCTGGAATGCGGTGGAGGTGGTTGATTGTTCAAGTAGTCGTTGCAATGTTGGGCCTGAGTGTTGCTGGCGGGCCAGGTCGGTTATGAGGATGGACGAAAGTCTTCGGAGTGGTTTCTGGTCGGTGTCAGGATCGTTGGCTGGAAGTGGATAACGGGACAAGCAGTCAGCATCGCGGTGTTTGCGGCCTTGTTTGTATACGATGTGAATGTCGTGCTCCTGTAACTGTATTGCCCATCGAGCCAGGCGGCCGGCTAAGTGCCGACTCGTCATGAGCCAGCATAGGGCGTGGTGGTCGGTGACTATGGTCACTGGTCGGCCGTAAGTGTACTGACGAAACTTTTTTAAGGCCCATACGATAGCCAGGCATTCTTGTTCGGTTGTTGAGTAATTGACTTCGGCTCGTGATAGGGTACGGCTGCCGTATGCCGATGACACGCTCTTCTTTGTGGTTAGTTGGTTGACTGAGGATGATGCCAAGGCCTTGGCCGGATGCGTCCGTGCGGATTGTTGTCGGTTTGTCAGGGTCAAAGTGTCCAAGAAGCGGTGGTGATACTAGTTTCTTCTTGAGGTTGTTGAACGCGGTCTGCTGGTCGGATTTCCATTGGAAGGGAGTGTCGTTTTCAAGTAGACGGTTGAGTGGTGCGGCGGTCGCGGAGAAGTTCTTGATGAATCGGCAATAGTAGGAGCACAGGCCGAGGAAACTGCGGACGGCTTTTTGGTTGGTCGGGGTCGGGAACTGGTCGATGGCCTTGGTCTTCTCGGGGTCTGGTCGGAGTCCATCTGCCCCCACTACATGTCCTAGTAGTGTTAGCTGTGGGGCAGCGAAGGTACACTTCTTGATGTTCAACGAGAGGTTGGCCCGTTGCAGGCAGGACAGGACGTCTTGTAAGTCGTTGATTGTGTTCACTCAACGTTCGGCCGAAAACACATATGTCGTCGAGGTAGACCAGACATGATGTCCACTTGCGGCCACGGAGGACGGTGTCCATTAGTCGTTCGAACGTCGCCGGTCCGTTCGTTAATCCGAACGGCATTACTGTGAACTCGAACAGCCCGTCGGGGGTCACGAAGGCTGTTTTCTCGACATCTTTCTCTGCGACCGGGCACTGGAAGTAGCCTTGTTTGAAGGTCGAGCGAAGAGAAGAATCGAGAGCCGGCGACGCAGTCGAGTGCGTCGTCTATTCGGGGTAGCGGGTACGTGTCTTTCTTCGTGACTTTGTTGAGCTCACGGTAGTCGACGCATGAACGGTATTCATCACTCTTCTTCTTAACGAGGACCACAGGGCTGCACCACGGACTGGAGGAAGGTCGGACGATCCCTTGTTGCGTCATGTGGTCCACTTCTTCCGCGATCACACTCCTTTCTGTCGGTGCATAGCGGCGGTTGTAACGGCGGCGCACTGGTCTCGAGTCAGCTGTGTCTATGTTGTGGGTGATGAGATCGGTGCGTCTCGGTGCTGCTCCGTCGGCCGGAATCAAATCTGCAAATGATGCCACTATACTCCGTACCTTGTGTCGTTCATGGCTGGGTAGATCGGGGTTGAATCGCTTGTTCAATCAGGTCGTGGATGGACGGTGGGGCGGTCGATGACTGGGCTGTGTTGTAGTTGTTTTGCATGAGTTGCGTGATCTTCGGTTGGTTGTCTTCGTTCTCGATACGCTGGCCGATGGCCACGGTCATACCTTCGGGTAGTGTGATGCGGTTGTGTGTGTGGTTCTCTATTAGCACGGTAGTTTGTCCACGTCGTATGGATGCGAGAGCCGCCGCTAATAAGAGTGTCTTTTCTCGAAGAGTGCCGGTGTCGGTTCTAGTAGTAGGGTGTTGGAGGTTGTTTCCGAGTTAGTTGTAATTGTCACCCGGGTGGCGGTTTGTGGTGGGAGAATGGTGGTCGTCAGTGTGTGAAATCTGTGATGTTTGGTGTGTTGTGTTGTGACTGTGGGGTGGGGGTCATTGAGTGTTGAGTATTGGAAGGTGCCTTATGAGAGTCGGTTGGATTGGAGGTTGATGGTGGCCAGATATGTGCGTAGAAAGTCTTCTCCTAGAACTATCTGTTCGTTGAGAGACTCAATAATAACAAAGTCGTATGGTAGTGTTGGTTTATTGTCGTTAATACTAATAATCAGGGAGCATGTCCCCTTAGTACGCATTGGCGTGCCACCTGCCGCTAAGATGTGCGGCGCACCCTCCGCGAAGGTCACCTTCCGACCCGGCATGATGGCGGCGCTGATGGCGGAGACGTCTGCTCCTAAATCCACCAGCGCCATCATCACGCCTAGGCCGGCGACGGTGATGCGGACTGGCAGTCTGTAGGTCAGTTTTGGTGGTCCGGTCGGAAACGGCTTGGTGGGTTCCAGTGTGTCGGCGGCGCGTCTCTGCGTGGTGGAAACCCTCTCTCTTGGTTGCGGCACTGTTCGATGTTGTGGCCCGGGTAGTTGCACCAGTTGCAAAGAATTGTTCCGTTTGGATCGCGGCGCTCGCCAAAAAAATGAGGCGTCGCTGTGTATGGTGCTGGTCCGTTATACGTTGACTGGCTGCGCGGTGATGTCGGTTGGTCGTGTGGAGAGGTCGATCGGCTGGGTGTTGGTCGGCTACAGGTCGGTCGGACGGCAAATGGCTCGATAGCGTCAATGTCGAGGCACACCCCCCGAGCGGTCGGAATGTTCTTCACCTGCGCTAGAATCCAGGCCGGCCTGTAGTCTGCCCGCATTGTTCGTATGAACCAGCGCAGTATCGCTGCATTTGACATGCTGGGGTCGACATCTCGGCACAAGCGCTGTACCTGCTCCAGGTGTGCGATGAACGGTGTATCTTGGTCCTGGTTCAGTCGTTTCAATTTTTCCTTCCGCGATCACGGCCATTGTTCCGTGGTCGCCGAACCTTGTTAGAAACTCTTGTTGAAATTCAGTCCATGTCTTCGGCTTGGTGTCTCTTGGGATGGCATCCCACCAGTCGGCGGCCGCTTTGTCCAACGACCACGATGCTCCACGTACCTTTTGTTCGTCATTGTACTCGTTCATCTCCGCCGTCTTTTCGAATTCTCTCAGCCACTCGCGGGCCCGTGTCGCTGATGTTCCGTCGAAGCGCAGTGCCATCTGTGGCGCGAATATGGGTCTGAGGAACGATGACTGTCCCGGCTGAGGGTAGCCGTCCTGGGGCCCCATCCTCAGGGTCATTGTTGCGTCGTCGGTATCGTCGCCCGCCGCGCCGGCACTGGCCGCAGGTTGGCTGGTGGTGTCGTTGTCGTTGGTCATGGTTACTTGCTGTCTTGGTGAGGGCTCGGTCGTAGTCGGTCGCTGTCTCTCTGTTGTCGGTTCGGTCGTAGTCGGTCGCTGTTTCTCCGTTGTCGGTTGCGGTTCGGTCGTAGTTGGTTGATCGCTTGTCGTCGGTCGCGTCTTGGTTCGGTCCGTTTGCCGTGTGGTCACTGGCATTCTCCGTTGTCGCCTCGGTTGGTTCGTTGTCCGTTGTCGTCCTCGGCTGGTTCGTTGTCCGTTGATAGAGAGAGATCGAGGCATCTCCACCAAATGTAACGTTGTTGTGTTACGCTGGTCCGCTCGGGGGATGTAGACTCAGCCGGACAGGTACTGCAGCACGAGGAACTCAGGAACGAAGAATGACAAAGCGTAGCATATGGTCTAGTGCATGACCGAGCAACGAGTGTGTTTTTAGCCAGGCTGCTTGGTCTATTTATTGACTCACAAGACACCGCGGCGTGCTGACACCCAAAAGAGTCTCAGAACCCGCTCTCAAATCGGTCGAAATTTACAGTGGTTTGTGTTTGTTTCGTATACGAATACAGGTTAAGTGACTGTTTTACTTGGACTGCCGATCATAGGTCAACCCTCTCCCGATGTCGGCCGATGATCGTTTGGACGGCGGATTAAGTTGGGGTTTCGGCGCGAAAGGCTGTGACTGTTCTCGGCTGGCTGGTTGAGACATGTCTTGTTCGGTTGAGACATGCATCATTCGGTGAACGTTGTGTACGTTGAGATTCTGGCGCGGGCGCTGTAGCCGTTGGACGTGGTCGGTTAGAACTTATTTGAATTGCGCCGTTATGCACATACGGTGTTGTGGGTGGCTGGTCTATCGTCGTACTGGCCAGAGGAAGTGAAACTTCGTCACAATATCACCAACTTGCATTAGGTTATATTGTATCGGAGGCAACACAGTCGACAGTGTTTACAGGAACAACTTTAAATTGACTTGCATTTTTGTGCAGACCCGTAAGTGTTGAACCCCATCGACTGAGTACTTGCTCATGGTAAATCAGTGCTTTCAATTCGAAAAACTCAGGACCGACCATTATCAATTATATTTATTGTAGGCCCTAATGGGCTTCCTAAAGCTGGTTGTCACAGACGGTGCGTGTGGTTTTCAAAATTCTCCGACAAAGAGTGCCTACAAGGGAGCACACTCGCGGATTTTTGCAGGCAGACGGCTGGATACCCACAAGCGAGTTTAGAAAGGCAAATTTGACTCTTCCAGAGATGTGAAATGCGCAGCAGGTGGTATTTTCCCAGTATAGCCGGATGCCGCAGGATACGGTTATACTGATAGTGTGCACACACGATTAGAGCTCTATTCAAGTTTATTCGAAATGTATTCACTCATATACAACAACGAAACTGTATGTTTT
>QVRM01003479.1:0-46249 GCA_003439945.1 Dermanyssus gallinae | reverse complement strand
GTGTTTTTTTGCTTCAAACCGCAGCTCGAATAAGCTTGATGGGGGAGTTGGCTTCTACGTGCGATTACGATTTGTCGTAGACTTTCTCGTCTTCATTTGCGGTGAATAGTTTTTGGATGGCAGTGTGCAAAAACACACATTTTTTTGTCCGGCAGTTGGTCGCTGACGTGTTCAAATTGAAATAATGACAATCATATCTGTAATTCTGTGCCATCTTGAAATGCAAACTTATTACACTTAGAAATTACAATAAACAACAAATACACAAAATATTCAAAAGCTATATTATCGGCTTCTACTCGAGCAGTATAGATATTAGATCGCTGCCCAATCTGTTGAATTATGTCATAGCTAGAAGCGTATACTTCAATGTATAGCTTTATGCGGTACCAACGTCGCATAATTGCTGACCCGCTTCCTTCTTATTACTCTCATTCCCGCCAGGAAAATAATGTACGACCTAATAGACGGTGCGTCTACTACATATACAGTGACCACTCGGCTGTCATTCAGCAGACATATAGAGGAACGCGTAGCAAGGCCACGGCGGCTATGATTCTAGTAGGAGACGTTACTGACATAGACCTAAAAACCGCTATATAAAAAATAAATTTATTTTGAATAAAAATTGCTCCTATAATAAGATACTGCCTTCACGTAATTGCTCCCCCTTTTGCAATTACAGATCTTAAACATAGATAAAATAAATCTTATTTCATAAAGCGCACGCTGGACTTGCCAAATAACGCTTCGGCGACGCTCGCACTAGAGCCATGCCGCGAACGCACATTAGTAGAGAATTTGGTACAGGACAAGATACCGTTCAGTACACAAATCTTAAAGGCCTACAGATAATTTATAGAAGCTGGAAATGGAAATTGTCGACACTGAAAAACAGATCTGTAATTTGCCGAACAACATGGCCATGGTTACCACCACCTTATATGTTTGAGTGGAAATTGCTACGAAAGCGACGAGTGCGTATGTAAATATTGTGGCGAGTGCAATATCTGACTTTACCACATACTCACTTGCTTGTTTCTCGAAACATCGTCACTACAATCAAGTGTCAACGATATTCTTAGCCTACAAAATGATATGTTGAACTTTTGTACCATACTACCAATTCATGGTGAATAAACAATTCATAAGACGGTGGCCCACACTATTTTAGGTCCACGACAAAGCTCGCATCGAAGTCGATCTAGATCGACTCCCTAACGCTTTCTGGTTAAAGTTCTTTGATGCAACCGATGTCAACTTTGAATTTTTGAGGCTTTCCGAGCCATTGTTCTCCGCCTCCACGAATGCCACCTGTTCGGCTTCTCGCCTAGATAACCTGTTGGAAAGTGATTTCTTTTTTCTCTAGGATTTGCCAATAAAGCGTATCGTTGGCACGGAAAGGTTAACTCTCCTGAGAACAAGGGTGCTAACTTAGAAAGCCGCAAGCTTTACCAACCTGCCCTGCGAGCGGCAGGAGCTGCATTCTACAAGGCTCAATTTCCAACGTTGAAAAGTGTCACGTGTCAGCTCTGGAATTTTATTAATTAAAACTTGCGGGACGCGAAAACATGCAGTCGATCTACCTCCTGCACTGGCGATAGCTCCTAGTCATTGCATAACCAATCCGAGGGACATTGCCGTCAAACAAAATTGGCATTTTAGTACCATCGGTTCTGACACGTGTTCGACCACCTACGTGTCAGAGCCGATGACTACGCCTCAAAGCCAAAATAAGACCTGGGTCAGCGACCATGCCTTTGTTAAGCTGCATTGTGTGCCAGTGTCCGACGTTCTTTCATTTATTCTTAAAACTAGAGCCCGTTGAATCTCCGGCGTTATGTACCGCGTACCCAGGCGACAATTACCGCTAGCGGCTCCCCTTCTATCGCGAGCCCCTTAGCTAAATCATCTTCTGTCCTCTCGCGGGCTCGGAATCGCCATGCGGCATATTTTCAATAGACCAAGAGCCGGACATGTTGATACAACTAGGGTTGCCCCAACAGTCCTTGTGTGAGCATGGCCGCTCACAGCGGTATACGGTTTATCGAAAAAATAAAAAATAGTCTAAAGAAAAATCGATCGACCAGGCTCTCACCCGCTCGATGAGATGACAATTTTTTGGTTGTTATTAATTGCTTATATTCTGCGGAGCATAAAGAGATTAGCGCATTCAAGGTCCCCTAGACCACGCCGCTACGTAGATTTCTTAGCTAAAGCTATTAAGCCGCCATTTTCCTCCTCGGGTACCTTTTACACGCATCTAAAATTTTCTTTTGTGACTTTATTTACAAAAAAAAGAATGGCAAAGCACTGCCGCCGAGCTACTGTCCAAGATCTCTGGTCGGTGGTTATTTCTCCAATGTATTTGAGAAGATTGTATTGAGCATAGCTTGATCAATGCTTTGAGTCCATCAACCTTTGATCGACTGAACCTGCACGTCTTATTTTTTGTCACTTCTCTTACAGTTGTCACCTAGGCCACACCAACGTGCACCCCTGTAGCTTAGTCACTGGCCGTAGAGACGTTGTCAGGCTCCAAAGTGCGAGTTAACCTCCCGGGTGTTACCTATATTTCGAAGAGAAAATTTGAATCTCTAAAGTGTTGCGGCCAGGGGGGGGGGCATATATATACATATATGTTTATATCATAACTGCCAAGAGCATACCTTAATAGCAAACTGCTCTTTGCAATTAAAAAGTTTTTGTGAAGACCACAAGGTGTCTCTGTTCCATTAAGCCTTTCATGCACTCACCGAATACATAAAGTGGCATTTGCACTAAACTTTATTATGCTCAAATGCTACGCAATTATATTGCATGCACCTCGTATGAGGCTCATATGTGTTCCCATTAACGGATAAATTATAGTCTGTAAAACGTAATTTTTTTACCAGGGATTTGCAGTCGTATCTGGGGAGGTAGATACGAGCATTTTTTTTCCAAAGCCAGACTAATAACCTTCTCGAAATTGAGTCGCTTTAGACACCTCAGGTATTGACACTACTCGTGTAGGAAACCCTTATTGACATTTCTTCTTATTTTGTTTCTTTAGTCTCTAGATGCCGTAAAGGGTCGCGTACTATCACAACGTTCGAGGTGTCTATAAGAAATCTAGCGTTTATACGGTGGCGTCTCGCTCACAGATAATCTGGGGAGCCATTTCTCAGGAGATTGGTCGGATCACTTCTCCAAAGCTCTTGACTTGCCGAATAACGAAACGGTCCTCCGGTTCTTTTACCCGTTAAGTGTGAAGCAATGTTTTTGTGGTAGCGTTTACATAAAACAACAGTGAGGATGCAATTTTCTGAAATGGCTTTTAGTATAACTTGTAATTTGTTTGCACACTTCTAGGGCTTCCTACTTGTAGGGTAGAAACTGTTATTACCGTTAGGTGGGTCAAAATTCGCAAGCTGATTGTGTTCGTTGTGAATATATGTCGTTAATTCAGGCACGCTTTATTTATGAAGCGTTACGAAGCAGTTCGGTTAATAAACCTCATTTTAAATGTTGCAATATATGTATATATATATATATATATATATATATATATATATATATATATATATATATGATCGTGCTATTTTTGTTATAAGTTTTTTTTGGGTGGAGTTTAAGTACTGTCACGTACTATTGCTGCGAGTATGGAATAAAAAGGGTCCCACTTTCCATCTCGAGCAGTGTGTGACTCGACCCCAGCGGATCGATGTTAACCCGCAGAGACCCTTACTCACTAAACGAACCTCGCCCCCCTTAAGCTCACTCTCTGATGGCAGGGGATCGCCATCGAACAGTAGTATATAGGTCATCAGTCGTGCAATATACATATACTGTATGATCGTTTCCTTTGGTTGAGAAGTTTTTTTCTTTATTCTAAGTGTACATCATGCGTATACGCGCATATGTATGCATATGTAAATGTAGAGCTTGCTTGACGACAACCGCATATGGATGAATGTCGCAGTTTATTGGTACAGACATGAGACGAGACGATGCGGGTATTAATTTTTGTCTATTGTATCCTGTCCTGGCCGATTTAGGCATCGGCCGTAACGTCGATCGACCGTGGTGTATAATTAGATTGCAGCTGGCCTTGGGCATGTGATGCCTCTGCTGTGTGTGTTTGTGGCATCATGGCCTGGTACTACAAGCAAGGCAAGCACGGTCGTTTTGCTGCTGCTGCAGCTGCTATTGCTGCCCTCTCAGAGGAGGGCAAAATCCACCCTCTGGACCACCGTTGCGGAGGAGCCTACTGCAGATAGACCTGATCTGGCGTCGATTGTAGCTGTAGCCGGCCAACGAGACGATCCATCGTTCCACTGGGGGCTGCCTGGCAGTGTTGCAAAGGCGTCTCCGTCTCTCTGGGCACTCAGCAATCCGCTGCCAGTCACCGATGGCCTTGCGTTGTGGTTCTTCTGCTGGCATATGCTTGTGTACACTTGGAACCATATATATATATATATATATATGTATGCAAAACTATATGTATTAATATATGTCATATGTGTGCGCTAGGATATCTAGCAACACAAAACCTATTTGAATATTTAGTCATTGAGGACAATTGGCAGCAGGCGAAACAAAATAAGGTATACGAACAATTACAACTATAACTCTATACTCTTTGCGCATTCCGTTCATTGTTTGCATATCGTATCTCACTATCTTGGGCGGACGGACTACTGTAAAAAAAATTATCTACAAAGTTTATTTATTAGTAATTAGTAGAACATTACAAACAAGTTTACAAAGTTTGTTTTGGCCCAATGCATCGATCACTACTAAGATCTAGAACTATGGCTATCTAGCACGTATTCAGCTCGAAACGATGCAACATATTATTTGATACAGTCAACATCACACGTTCTGCATTATTTACAAAAGTATGTTGACAAAAATGCACCAACGCCGTTGTGTTTCTAGTTACATATGTGGAAGTGTTGACGTTTATCCTAATAATAAATAATGTTTATTTTACAATTTATGCTGGCGCTAATAAAGCATTTTTCTCGACATCCCTTCTAGCCGGTGCCATGTTCGTGTATGTAGGCGTTCTGAGTTGGTTCTTATGGAATCACTAAGACGGCCTGCCAAATCGATGAAAGCGTGAATCCGAGAGAGGGCTAAGCTTTCGGGCTGACCCTGAGCCAAGATTTAACGTCCACGAGACTGCTTCTCGCATTGCTTCATAGACGGATCCCCATAAATACTAATTTGCAACGGTAAGACTCAAATCCGCGCACCTACGTATCTCCTTCGGTTGCGAGGTGCAGACGAATGCACCACGCCACCGGGCTCGGCAGTATTCGAACTCGTCGCACTAGAATTGGTAACGAGCAATTGTTGTTGTTGCTGTTGTTCAACACTCTTCGGGAGGACACGGGGCTCATGTGTGAAAATCTATAAATTAACTCATAGATTTTATTTCATTTCGTTCGTCGTGTCTTAAATTTTCAAAATCATAGATTTAAAATTTGTAACACAATATAGGCAAAACGCGTTAAAATAAGTCGAGCGTACGGGATTCGACCTAAGCCGCAACGTGCGCTACAAACATATGTAATGCTTACTATAAATAAGCGTGTATTACATGTGGTGCACAACGCCCTAAGCATCGCTTTTAGCGAGTCTACACTACCTCATAACACCGAGATGTGCGTAAAAGCATTTGCCCCCGTTAAAAAAGAAGCGTACGAGTGGAAATACAAGGGGAACCGGCTAAGCCGCTTAGAAACCTGACATGCTTATTACGATGATGCCACATATTGCATGGGAGTTACCGAAAAATTACCTCTAGCCCATTCAGTTTATGGCGGTCTACACGGTCATCATTTACAAAAAAAAGTGATAAGCATCATTGTCATAGTTATCCTACTCACATTAATTATGGTCGTTATCAGTATTTTAATTTGTAAGCAAAATTGTATCGATTTTTGTTTGTAATGAGGGTTAAGAATAAGAGCCCTTCATGCTCCTTCATTTTTGCTGTCAGGTTTCAAAAGTTTGTGTTATATATATATATATATATATATATATATGAAAGCTTGTGTCGATAATGGCCAAGTGGCAAAATTTCGAAACATTGTGATGGATTTAAATGTAATCAACAAACGGTTTTTAAACCTATCAAATAGAAAAATTATTCAATGTCGGATTTAGAGGTCCACTAACTTCATCGAAGCGAAATCATTCAACAATGCCGGCAAAACGATGTGTACGATTGCCACAGTTGCGGCAAACTGCTTCGGTAAGTTGAAAGCGGTTAGCTCACAATGGTGGTGATAATGATGATGATGTGGTTGTGCTTCAGGATTACCTTCCCAGGCTCGGTTACTTTGCTTTTACCTCAACTGTAACCAAACGTCACGTACCAACAACAACAACAAACAACAACAAAAACAACAACAACAACAACAAAAACAACAACAACAACAACAACAACAACAACAACAACAACAACAACAACAACAACAACAACAACAACAACAACAACAACAACGACGACGACTGCTGTGATAGATGATGATTTAATGATTCTCTTAGGCGTAGACCGTGCAGATAGATTGTCAGACACAAGAGGAAAATGGCGCAGCAGCGATTTAAAGAAAGGAATAGGGCAAATAATAAATAAAGCATACTAGCTGTTGTGCGTGCGGCATAGAGAGTAGTAGACGAGACACAGGGGTGCATGGTCGAACAGATGAAGTCGAATGAGGCCGAGGCGAGTCACAACAAGTTTGATCGATGATGGTGGTCGTGTTTGGGTTGGTTGGTGTTAGTGAGTCATGGTGAGTCATAGTGAGTGTATGTGGGCATGTTTCCGTACGTGCTTCAATCCGGCAGGAGGAGACCCACGTGCGCGCAGATGGACGAGGCGTTACGTGCTACCTACATTTGCGTGTCGTGAAATATGTATGAACATGATGGCGGAGATGATGACGGCGATGATGATGACATGACCGCGCCGAGAGCGGTCGGTGACGGCAAACAAATGAAAGCAAGACAAAACCAACTCTATCCTCTAACCTCTAAGGAACAAGTTCTCGACATCTCGTCGAGAACTGGTGCAGCTAAACGAGAACATGCGCTTTAACCGCGCCTGCCTAACCGCGGCGCCGGTAGCGTAGGACGGAACGGTAGTGTATGCCAACCCTGCTGAGTAGTCCTTCTGACTCTGAAACCTTGGTGACGCTGTCTGGTGACGACTTCGCCATCATCACCCGCCGTAAAATATGAGAAAAAACAACAAAAAATAAACATCCTCTCTACATTCTGCAAGCCTACACCTCCTAGCTAGCGATGCAAGGGGACATGGCGCGCTCAGCCCGAGTGCCACACTTCGACGCTACAGCTCATGCGAAACATGCACACTGTGTGAGTCTTTAGAGGAATTCCGGAATTCCTCGTTGTTCCGACGTTTAGCTTAGACGGTTGTAATTCACGTAGAACGCCGTATTATTATTATTATTATTATTATTATTATTATTATTATTATTATTATTATTATTATTATTTATTAATATTGTTTAAATGTTACAATTGTGAGGTGTGAACGTGTACTCCTTGTCTTCTTCTAACTCCTAAATATTATTCCATGGAACCGACAATACAGCCGGCGTTTCCTCGGCACACAGCAAGCGACAGCAGTTGCCGTAGAAACTCGCCTTCGCGCCGATTCCCTGTGAGATCTGTAATCCGTTGGCCCAGCTCACTGATGAATCTCTTGGTTCCCTTGCTTACCGGGCCCATTGATTATTATTATTATTAATTACTAATCTAAATAACAATGACGATCATGATAACACCCGACTTGAATAGTTAGTGTAAGAACATGCCGATACGCCCTGTAGAGGTGTTTTTTCTAGCATGTACATATATCGGAGCGCATGGAGGCTATATATATATATATATAATCAAATTGCTGTACTTGTACAGAGGCAGTATATTTGAAGTCTGAACGCAGTTTCCATCCACTTATCTTCATAGCTTTAACCTAAATACGGTAAGTGCCACAGCATAAAACTGTCGATCACGGACAAAATGAGAAGACCGCAGTAAAGCGTCGTTGTATGAATTGTGACAACAACGCCTACGTATTTATTTGTGTCTCCCTCGAATAAATGTATGCTAGTGCATACTTAAAGTTTGCATGTACAGTATATATAAGACAGTTGGGTTTACCTCAGTATGACTTTATGTATGACTAAAGTCACAGTGCACTGGTAGCTTACACGAATAATAACTAAATAAACATTTCAATAGTCTTATCTAAACTGCGCAACAATACATAGGGCATTTTTATTTTGCCTCAAACGAGTTGCTGCCGGATGACAGAGATTGCTTAGGCTGTTAACAAGCATCGTTGCATACGCTACGAACAAAAGTATGTCTACGCACTCATGCAACGTCTTAGAGATCGCTTCCTTGCGTTTAAATTATATAAAATAATAACATATAAATATATATATATATATATATATATATATATATATATATATGTTATTATTTATGCAGTGAGACCGAGTAAACTGTCTCTTGTCTACAACTCAACAAAACAGGAAATGAACAAAAAAGCAAAATTGAATAGATACATGCATACCAGCAAACGACGAACTACTGCGTACACTCCGCAAAGACGGAGCACTGCGATTCCCGCTTAGCGATCGTTGGGTGGGTGTTGTTGTTGTCGACTTTGCATTCTCCTAACCTTACATTTTCCTAGCAATTCGACGTTCGCCGGCCGTAGGTTTTACCTACAACAAGCCCCTCCGCTTTCCCTTAGCTGAAGTGGTTGTTGCAGCGCTAGCGTCAGCCAGGCCCAGATACTGTTATATTGTGTAGAGAGAAAAAAAAACGAACGATGAAAATTGTCATTGTGGCTCATCGTGGCAGTCGCAGCAGCTGGATTGGGGGGTTCGGTCGGAAATCCTTTACTTTGCCAAATGATGTCGTGCTATGAGTGCCACGCATCTAGATAGTATAGAGATAAGAGATATAGAGATAGAGATAGATTATAGAAGATAGATAGAGAGATATAGAAGAGAGATATATATATAGATATATCTATAGATATATATAGATTAGATATATTATATAGAATAATTATATATATATTGTATATATATATATATCTATATGTATATATATATATATATATATATATATGTATATATATATATATATATATATATATGTGTGTATGAAAAGAGAGAACAAAATGGACAAGGGCTCGCCAAGGCAAGTGAAACATGCGTTTCCGGAAATAGTACTCGAAGAATTGAAAATGTTTATTCAAGCAAACTACCGCATTCAAAGCCCCTGCGCTTTGCTGTCTGCCTGTCAAGAGAGAGACTAAATTGGGTGTATGTAGGTATATGCATAGAGCTTTTTTTGGCAAGGTAAAGCACTATATAGCAAGTCTTACACAGGAAACGTGTACGTATATATATATATATATATATATATGTGTGTGTGTAACTGTACGGGTGTATTGTTGCTAAGGGTTCCGTTATGTCGGTATAGCTTCTCTGAGGATTTGAAAGCCTTTTTATCCTAGGGTAGTAATTCTCATGAACAGATTTGACTGGAGTGAGGCATAATTCAGGCATCAGTGGAGAGGCTAGAGTCTTAATTAGACATGTAAAACAGCTTACAATATATGTATATATATATACAACGTGTGACAAAAAAAATTGATAATCGATGTAAGGAATTGTAGAGCTCGTTAAAGCAAATATTTTTTCTAATAGAACACTGTCCCTGAGAAGTTTTGTCACAGTCATTTTACAAGCACTTAATCTGGACATCCCGCCGAAAAGTTTTATCATGAAATGCGCATTTGCCTGAATGTGTCACTTTTGAGCGCTGTGAGTGTTGGTAAGGTTATAATTTTGAGGTATTTGCCGTGAAAGCTAATAAAAAACTTTATTTTTTTGGCGAATTATCTTCTAAGCGACAATGCCGCCTCTTCTGACCGATCTTGTATATTCTTCGAAAGAAGCAGAATTTTCTCACGAACACGACGGTGTGCTTAGTTTCTGTATAGGAGGACTGGTTGTCACATTTTATGCTCCTATCTCGGGCAAAAACACTAGTGTCACAAATTGTAGTAATTTTACTCTCACTCCGAAACAAGACTTTTCAGATACCATATTCCATTGGAAAAAAAATTTGCTTTAACGAGCTCTTCGAGCACAATTCCTTATATCGATTATCAATTTTGTTTTGTCACAACCTGTATATATATATGCAAAATTGCATGTATTAAAATGAACCTTTCAGTACAGTTATAAATTTAAATTTAAAAGTATGTTTTTGGTGTACAAACTATTTCGGCAATAATAGAGCAGATCGACGGGTTTGTCGAGATACAACTAAAAGTCAAATCAGTGTAGTTGTGGTTTCTTTTTATCTAGGCAGCTATACATGACTTACATGCGTCTTTCTGACTACGAAGGTAAACTACCCATTATGACGCGCTAGTTTCGACGGAAGAGATCCTACAATTGATAGAGCAGCAAAATCGATAACACAAACTCTCCCCGGAGGCTATTTCGGGGTTTACTGGAGTGCGCACTCACCCCCGTGATGCTCCAAATCAACGTCGTGGTCCACGTTCTAACACAATGCTATTAGTGTACGATCTAACAATGTTGTATGTGTAGTAATAGTAGTCCGGGTAGGGACGTTGTCGAGCGGCTTCTTCGAAAATCGATCGCAGTAAAAAGCTCTCAAGGACGAGTTGAAAAAATGATTTCAAGTTGAAATAAACTATGTGCGCGCTCTGTCCGCATTGCCAGTAATATCAATAGTGGCGCATATGCGTTGGGCTACGGATGCCGTAGATATGTGAAGCGAGTCGCATGACAACATCACAACTTCATCTCCTCTTCCAGCATGAACATAATAATAATAATAATAATAATAATAATAATAATAATAATAATAATAATGGTCCAGTTCTCGAGACGTTTATGTGAACCACTCGCTTCCACTTGTCTCTCTCTCTCTGTCTCTCTGAAGTGCATTTTCTTTCGCCGTCTCTCTTTACCCTTAGTAGTATCGTATGCTTAAGTGTACACGTGCAACGCGGTAGCAATATGCCGCCCCACGTCGAGGATCGACTCCGGCCGTTCTAGCCTATAGGAAACTACTCGAGCAGATTCCCGAAGTAAACCCGCTAGCCGCCTCGTAGTAGTAGACGACCAGTTCCGACGTCGTCGGGACAGAGCTGCGGTTGGCAGCGAGGGCATCGTCAACGAGAGGGCGGCCGCACCCCGGGGTGGATCGAATGGAAATGAGACCGGGAACGGGGGGAAGCACCCCAGCTGAGCGAGGTTCCTAACGAAGAGGTGCAGAGGGCAGGAGCAAACACAACAAGCAACTAACGAATAACTGCTTGTTGTCGTCGCAAAGCTACTGGCGCGCAACAGAAAAAATTGCAGACCACTTTTCATAGTGTGTGGACGATTGAGCATTACTACGAATGCTGAGCAAATACGAAGGGTTTCTTGTGGGGGGGGGGGTGTATGATCATTATTATTAATAGCCGTAACAGCTAAAGCTTGAGAAAGTCAGCTTGGCAACTGTTTACCATGATATCTTCAACTTGACTGGCTTCTTCTCTAATAAACCTTGGCGCCTTGGCTTTCATGCCAGCAGACTTTTGCGCGGAGATCTGGAACAGTTTCCCTCAAACACTCCAACATACTAATACGTTGATAGAGGTGACTCCGGTTGTATGCCTTAACCATCTCACCAAGAATCTAATCGATGGTACTTCGAGTTACATTTGCTCAGGACGAGGGCTATTCTAAGCCGACGATTTCTGCTAAAATTCGACGTAGACTCCGCAGTGGGCGACGTTTTTACATGTTGCAACATCGTTGTTGCAGATGTCAATAGTATTAGTAAATAAACCAAACAGTTATATATCTAGGATGTACATGTAAGGGATAACTTAAGCACAAAACTGTCATACGCTCTGACTTTGTATGCGAAATGTTTACAGTGCTATGCTTTGGTTTGGCTGCCTGAGTGGCGAAATCTGGAAAGCCAATTGTTCTGCATTCCTGCCTGCGGCAGAGCGAGTACTTAGAATATGCTTTATCCATTTGTTGTATTCCTTATGTTGATGACTAATACATAAAGCCATTAGCGCCAGTAATCTTAATTCGCGGAACATAGCACGTAGCGGCGCTGAGCCGAATACTGCTAGCATCTAACCTAGTTCTTTCGTCATGGCGCTGAAAATGCGCAAACGATTTTTCGCCTGTAGAGCTTACCCTCGATCGGTCGAGGTCTCGGAGTTGTTCTGAGATGGTCAAGTCCATGTGCACGTTCAAACGCATATATGCATTTTTTATATATAACGCATTATTATATATAAGCAAATAAAGCTGTAAATTGGAACTTGAAAAATATATATACTGTCCGAATAATAAGCTGCCATCTCCGCAAGCCGCTCTCCTCGTAAGTAGAACAGGGTAGGCCTGCCACATCATAGATGGAGTATCACGCAATATGGAACCACGCGTAGAAATTGTGAACATTTATCATGTAATGGGAAACTCTGTGCTGTGTGCGAGCTTTTCGCGCAATTTACGGTCGACATAACCGACCTTATGGGAACGCCATTCGTAATCGTGTGCAAAAGTTTCACAGGACACAAGCTCAATACGTAATGCGCCAAGTTGTGGAAGGCCACGGAGATGCTGCTCGCTCGGCTGAAAATATCGCCCCTGTGGCCGACAGTGTGGAACAATGTCCGGGAGCTTATCGGTTTAAAAACGTGTCCAATAACTGGATATTTCGTGCATTTCGATCTGACGTATTTCGAGGTCGGATCCAGCGACGTACCTATAAACAATTCTGCGTACGCAAGAATTGTATTAAGGATGATAATCTGGAACGGTTCAACGTCACTAACTGCGCACTATGGATGATGCAGCGTGATGCCTGATGATTTTGTGAAAATTATCTTCATTTTCACAAAGGGACGAAGCAAAAAAGACAAAGCTCGTTTCTATTTGAATGTGCGTGTGAATAAACAAAGTTGTTGTAAATGGCCAACTGAAAACCTTTACGTTCTTCACGAAGAGCCGTTACATACTCAAACCCCTATTTTTTTAAATTGCACGGTCAATAGCAAGCGTTATCGTTACATAATTTTTAATCGAATTTGTGCTTGGCCGGGTTGGGACGGAATCAATGCCAGCGAACTCAGATTCCAACCAAGTGGTGGCACAAGCCACACTAAGTGATTTTTTAAGTTTTTTTTTAAGAGTAATGTTTACGCTAATAATTCTACAATCGTTAACGAACTAAATATCAACACTGAAGCGCGCATTAATGTAATTGAGCCTGATATATGTTAAAAAGTAAAACAAAAATTGGTCCGAAAAAAGTGTCCCGATACAAAACTGGGTGTTCCGCTTGGCAACAGCAACAGCCGCTTTTGGATTTCAGTAGACGCACCCTAAAAAAGACTACTTTCTTCTTTTTGGCAGCCAGTGTGGCAACCAAACTGAGTCAACAATCTGGTCAGCGTGGTTAAATACCCGTCTAAAAACGAGAAAGACAACGCGCAAAGTCAAGAAAACGCTTTCCAAAGTGTGCGACTCGAAAAAAGGAAATAATCGTTTGTCCTAATCATTACAGTCCTCGAAGAAATCCAAAAAAATATTAGCGCCTCATCGAGATTTTTACTTCATTTCAAATGACATCATTCATGTATTGAAATTAAATAACGTTTTCGTTATCATTACTTGAATGCTCTTGCATTTATGTTTAAAGATCTCTGACAATTTTGCCAACAGCCTATATATATATATTTTTTTTTTTGTAATGCTTATGTACGCTTTATTTCATGTCATGGCTGATTTTTAAACCACTTCAGCATTTACCTTGTCTAAATCAGAAACCATGCAAACCAATTTACGAGTGGCCGATCTGAGTCTCGAACTCAGGCCTCCCGAATGCTAGGCAAAGGCCACTAAGCCATCTTGCTCGGCATATCTTCTTCTTCATCTTGCATATATATATATATATATGGCTGTTATCCGATCGTCTGCTTAGTATCTCCTGCTCGTCGACCATCTTTTATTAGTAGCCATCGCAGAGCGCCGGTGATATGATAAAGAGGTTTGGTTGCTGTGTCATCACGTCGACGTTGCCTACAGACGTGAGTCAGCGGAACTTATAATCCGCCTTTTTAATCAATCGTTGTGTTGCTCGCTTATTAGGCTGACCTGTGACGTCAACCCTATGAGCCTACGCTGTAAGGCTGGCGAACGTAGGGCCTGGCGAACAAACAGCATTGTGACCTTCTGCACCAGGCCGTCTAGTTTTGAATAATATTGAATGATTTGGTTATTAACTCACTCGCCCATTTATTTCGTGTGTATGTCGTGTGATGTATAATTGACACACTAGTAATGTACTAGCAGATCATACCGGACCTCACAATCTGCTTACAGCTGCAGGATATATATACAGGTAGTTCAATAAGTTCTTAGAATGAGCTTTTTAGAATTCGAATTTGGCACGCTTTCACCGCTATTAGGAACTGCAACCTTTCGACTGCTAGCACTCAATATATTATGGTGATTGGCCGTTGCGATTTCGTTTGATCGCTTTTCCCGTGCAACGTATCGGCGTGACTTTTAAAAATGGAGAAAAAAGAGTTTCGAGTGGTTATCAAGCATTTTTATTTCAAAGGTTGGAATGCGACCCAAGTAAAAATTGAGTTAGACGAGACGTACAGTGACTCTGCGCCATGTTTTGCCACTGTTTCCAACTGGATTAATGTGTTGAAAAGAGGTCGCAGGAGCACCGAGGATGAACTACGTCCAGGAGACCAAAAAACGGCAACTGATGAGGAAAACGTAGAGAAAGTGCGAAAAATTCTTGGCACAGATAAGCGAATGAACATTAAGGAAATAGCGGAGGCATTAGGGATTAGTTTAGGCAGTGTGCATTTTATCCTACTCGAAAACTTGAAGATGAAAGAGCTTAGAGCAAAATGGCTAACGCATTTGCTCAACCAAGGCCAAAAAGACGCGCCTGTTTTGGCTTTACAGCGAAATTTGGCCAAGATGTCGAACAATCTGTTGGATTTTTGGTGCAGATTCATGACCGTCGATGAAAGCCGGGTTCATCACTACACTCCCGAGACCCAAGAAGCATCTTGCCAATGGTGTGCACCTGATGAAGGACCTCCGAAGAGGGTGCGGACAACGGCATTGACCGGAAAGGTGATGGCTACAGTTTTTTAAGACCAACGTAGAATAATGCTGGTCGACTACCTTGAGAGCTGTAAAACGATCACAGGAGAATATTATGCAAGACTGTTGGACTGCCGTTAGCAAGAACTCATCGTGAAACGGCCCGCTTTGCAGAAGAAGGTTGTCCCGTTTCACCAGGGCAATGCTCCTGCACACAAGTCCCGGCAAGCATCGGCAAAACTGGCCCAACTGAGGTTCGAACTTATTGAACAACCCTCCTATTCTACAGACCTGGCCCCCTCTGATTATTTCCTCTTCGGACATTTGAAGAATAGTCTCGGTGGAAAGCGTTTTTCCAGCAATGAAGAGGTTAAGGCTGCTGTCAATGCCTATTTTCAGTCTAACGACGCGGAATTCTACTCAAGAGGTATGAAAGCTCTGAAATCTCGGTGGGAAAAGTGTATTGAGCTTCTCGGGGAGAATATCGAATAAGAAAAATTTAAAAACATGATTTGGAAAATTCTCGGTTTTCATTCTAAGAACTTATTGAACTACCTGTATATATATATATATATATGTACGAGTGTGCTATCATAAACTTTTTGAACGTTCACTTTTTTGAACCGACCCAAACAATAAACGCGAACGAAATTTGGCCTGCGTGTAGCTGATCAACGGCTCCTCTAAGCAAAACAAATCGGAAGACCTTGGAGATGTCGGTTCAATTTTTAAAGTACGGGAACTTATCGAACAGCCCTCGTATATATACACATCCGTAGTAGTATTATCCCTAGTAAACATGGGGTGGAAACAGCGGCGAGTATCCCATACAAGAGCACCATCTAGGTGGTGGCCACGCCGGTGTTACTAGTCTACTTGTTGGTAAGTTTACATTCATTTGGTTATCCTACGTCCACGCTAGCGTTTTGCTTAATGTGACGTTAAGGGCGACATTAGGCGTTTGCGCTAGTGGGGCGTAGGACGCTTAACGAAGGAAGTCCTGGTCCACCGTCCTAAAGCTTCTTCGTATCGTTCCGGGCCTGTCGGGGCGGTGACCAACCGTAGTTAGACAGCTAGGTTAAATAGCGTAACGTTGGCTGGAGCCTTACTGAAGCGCGTGGGCAAGGCGCTCCGCTCCAATGCAGCGCGGTTAGGTTAGACGTGAAAAAGTACTGCCGGCGAATGGCCGCTCACAGGAGCTTAACTAGCAGTAGCCAGCTATTACTAGTAGCTTCACGTTCTAAGTACGAGGCATTTTCGTGCGGTGAAAATGGAACGATGGCACTTTTATTGTAGGCTTGGCGATCGTATGGAGGAAATCTCATACGCGAGGTGATAACGACGATGACGACAGTGATATTTTGCTGGCGGGGGGGGGGGGGGCTGGCCTTCGTCAAGAGCGACGAAAGTGAACTTTATAATTGCAAAGTTTACACTGCGTCACGCCATTTCTTTCAATTAGTGCACGCATCGACGCGTCGCTGAGGTTACGACATCGGTGCATGAATATTTCGTCGCTGTATTGTAGTGTGAGCTCTATAATGGGGTGCATACCCTGAATCATATATAATATATATATATACAGACAAATTCTATTGAAAAATGTATCTATATATATATATATATAAGTAAGGTTACAAGGAGATGCAAATTTGCCCTATTTAGGTGTATGTATTAAAAACAAATTACCCATACTGTGTCTTCGGAGGTAGCCGCACAGGTAGAGAGAGATAGTTCCCGTACGCACACCTAATTTGAACATCTCAGTTGAGCATCTGATGCACATCACTGAGCGCTAATTGCATGCAACGTAAAATTCTGACAACGCTAAATATAAGAATAATAAGGACGACTTTGAGTCTCGAAATGTCGAGCATCTCGAAATGATTCGACATTTTTGGCCGTCTGTGACAATTTTGTCTCGCTGTCTGACAGAGGCAGGCAGATACAATAGATCTCTGGCGCGCGTTCATTTGAAGAGAACCGTTGAGTATGAAGATTCTTCTTTTTTCATATTCAATTTCTCCTTTGCTCATGTGCACTCTACATGTACGAGTTCCCACACGTATACGGTCCACTAGCCTGCGGAAGCTCTCTTTCACAATAGCATGGCCTATTGTTTTCCAACAACAGCAACAACAACAACAACAACTTAAGCACTGCAGCAAGTGCACTAATAAAAACATCAACAGCAAGAACAACAAGCATAGGTTTGGTTCTCTACGAGTCGAGGTTTATATTTCTATTTTGTTCAGTAAAGTGCGTTGCTTCCGGAATTCATTGACAGTTACATTCGTTTGGTTAAGCATCCTCGACGGTGAGGGCCCAACGATCTTGGGTAGATGTGCACGAAGTTATATAATACGACAAGAACTTACAGCATCCGTACAAGATTGTCTGACAGAGACAGACAGATAGGTCTATCTCTGTCAGACCTTCGCTTTTAAATTCATAAGAACATGGCAATTCTATCACACGTAAAACAGCCATAGTGGCAACTGGCAATATGACTGCCATCCGTGACACAGTGTACAACGCTCAGGAAGATATAATGTGTACACATTATTATTATTATTGTTGTATTATTAGGAGAGCTGTAGCACATATGTGCATAAACCAAATATTGGTTAATAAACAATACATTCAAAAAAAAATATTATTATTGTGTGTACATTTGGTCTCATATACTGCAGAATATTTGTAATCTGTTGAGTGGCAGTGGAGCTGGATCGCTGGCTTAACGTCTTCCGAGACAGGAGAAGAAGCTCTCCGCTTTTGCAAACGGGATAGAAATTCGTCTGGAAGTTTGGTAGACGAGACCCGCCCTAGTCCGTCTTAGCTGCAGAAACGTGAGGCCTGGTCGACACACTCGGCTACAGGCGGACACTCTACAGCAGACTGACTGACTGATTAAATGATGATGATGATGATGATGATTATTATTGGAAAATTAGAACTTTTCTTTTTTAGTCACTGCTGGGTAGCAGGTGTGTCTCATTTCTCATAGCAATTCCAGCAATGCCCTCCGCCCTCTACTGCCCGGTACCGGCCCAGGTAGGACGAGCATCGCTAATTAGCTTGAGCTGGCTCGAAGCAACAGCTGTAGCTTATGGCCGTCCGTTGCCCGTTTGAAACGTTGACAGAGCGGCGACAAGAGGTCGCCGACGCAGCGGCAATGGTTTGCTTAACGAACTGACCGATCGCGGCAAGTTAATCACGAGCTGAAGCGTCGGGTCGTATCCTATTATAGAACATATACATTCCTGCCATATCGTATAGGATGCCTCCCATGCACAGCGAGAAGCCAATGCTGCTTTGCAGTCGCGGCGTCGTAACATTCCGTCAGTAAGGTCTGACTGACCTGAGGCCTTAGCTGCAGCTAAGGCCTCAGGTCAGTCAGACCTTACTTGGTCAGGCATTAGCAGCGGTGGACAGACCTTACTGGTTATATTTTCTTCTCTTGTTTACTTAGTCTCTTACAGTAACCACCAGTTTAACGGGACAGTCAAACGGGCCGGTTTGAAATACATCTAGATGTCTCTGCTGGGAAAAGCAGGAAACGGAAGCCCAACAGGGGAGTGCAGTGACGGTGTGCGTATAGTAGGGACACCATCGTCCAGTGCACGGGTTACCTATCACAGCCTACTAAGTGTGTCAACATAAAAGCTGTTATCACGCCAAAAAGATTTCAATTAAAGTGTGAGTACTGGGTGCATTTGATAATAGGATTTAAGTGAGAGAGAGAGTTCCCGGATTGTTGCCCGGGATTGTATCCCCCTGATGATAACAGAAGGACGGCGAGCGTCATCCTAAACAATACGACGGTTTATATCTCCTGATATATTTAAGGGTCGTTTCATTGAAACAGATGCTTGGTTCATACTGACTCTTTCTATTGAGAAACAGCTGGTCTGGTGCTGTTTGGAACAGTACATGTTTGGAAAATACACTCAATCCTATTGATGTATTTGTATTACTACTATTGTTACTTTGTATCCTCATGCAACTCCGCTGAACTTAGTAACAATCTCTCTGGGGGTCTGATTAGGCTGGCCATCATTGGGAACATCAGCGGTGTGAAAACTAGTTACGCAGTTAGAGGCGTTTGACACAACAGACAGCTTCCGAAGGTCATCTTTTAAGTTCAACCGCGCATATATATATATATATATATATATATATATATATATATATAAGGATTTATTATTTGCTTGATATGTGTGCCTAAATATACGTACTATTTTCAATGAGCATCGCTCGAAGAAAATTCAGGGACCTTAATTGGTTGATTCAAGAAAAACATCAGGGAACGAACCGGTGACGCCTTTGTAGATGACGAAGTAAACGCTTAATTTGATGCATTCAAATGATGCATGACGAACACGGTGAACCGCTTAGTATGATGCAAAATTGGTTAATTTGAAGAATATTAGGCATACCGTCAATTGTGTTCGCCCTCAGTTGATTATCACACGGTCCGCGGATGACGAAGAAGTGCTTAAGAGTGCTACAGTTTGTGTACAAACTAATACTGAAAGTGGATAGGGACACCTACTACGAGGAGCAGTTTGCAGTTGTACGTGACCGCCCTGCTACGGTGGTCTGAAATCTCCTTAATGAAATCTGCGGCCCTCCAAAGAAGTCTGCAGCGTTGCCCAGTAGACTCCTCGTGGATGACAGAGAGCCAGAGGAGGCCCAGGAAATAGTGGGCGCACTTAATGATTTCTTTTCATCTATCGGTGAGCTAAAACTACATGTATGATCGTCCTTCAAGAGCCTTCAAGAAGGATTGACAGTTTTCTCGGGAACCTATGTAGCTTCAAAGCCGACTCATTTTTCTTTAGTACGACCACAACTTAGGATCTGCAAATTGCTGCGTGCCTAGTAATTTCCACTCTAAATTTGTTGAAAAACACTTTAGCGGTCCCTCTGGCTGCCATATTCAATATCTCACTCACAACGAGCTCTCCTTATAAAACGCCTTAAGACATCTGCGATGACACTGCTATATAAAGGTAATGTCGGAAAGGACTAACCTGGCAACTACCGTCCAATATCATTGGTGCCGTTCGTCTTAAAAGTATTGAAAGACTTGCTAAACAGCAGCTGCAAAGTCAATTAAATGATTTAAATGTTTTATCTAGAATCAATTCGGCCATTTAGAGAGGCAGGGTCAATCGAGCTAGCGTTGAGTCATATCTGGTTTCTTGACGTAGATAAAGCGTTTGACTATTCCGCTCACCCTATGTCTCTTACGATGCCCCAACAACGGGGCCGCGTACCAGGCGTAATATTTTGGTATAAATCGTATCTTAGTGGACGACAGCAATTTGTTGTGAGTGAGAGTTTTGAGGTCGGCGACACCAATTGTACCCACTGGCACGCCCCAGGGATCGGTTGTTATTCCTTCTATCTTCACTATCTACATGCACCTCATTCTCCAGAGTATGGTGAGATACATAGGCTGCAGCCCAATCATCTATGCCAACGACCCAAATTTTGTTCGGTATCCCACCCTCCCAGTTTTCAAATACGCATATTTGACGAAATATTAAAGCCGATGTTAAAAAGACCAAAAATTAATTACAAAAATGTGATCTTGTCGTTAAGTTGGCGAAGACGACAGTCGTTCTCTACCAGACCCCAGAACGGGAATCGAGTCAGAAATTAAAAACGAGTAATATCTCTCTCCGAGTAGACAGCTGCCCCCCTCTCTCTCTCTCTTTATATATATATATATATATATATATATATATATATATATATATATATATATATATATAATACTGGTGCAATCCTGCTATATACAATGCCTCACTCGTGTGTTTGAGGTGAGCCAAAGTTTGTGGTACTTTACGTACCATGATATGTGTCTACAAAGCCCTTCTGGAGCCCCTATTTCAAGCTTACCGAATGACGCAAATGACGCGATTCGTTCAGAAGGAGGCGATTCGTTCAGAAGGAGGCGATTCGTGCAGAATGAGGCGATTCGTGCAGAATGATGAAGCGATTAGAGCCATTATTAGTATTCCTCGTTGCGCGGGTGTGACTCCGTGGCACACCAGACTTGGGTTTTTTAAACTTCATCAGCTGACACGTTTAAAGCTAGCGGGGTACCAGTCTGTAAAGTGCAAACTAACCTAAGCCTAACCCCAACTAACCCCCTAATCCAACGGGGTTTAACAAAAGATCCCCGGGTTCAGAATCACCCGTTTTGAAACGTTCCATCCTGCACGCTGCTCACCATTTGGAGCTACCATTGAAGCGACAGTTTTTTTAATTTGCATATATATATATATATATATATATATATATATATATATATATATATATATATGTATATATATATATGTATACATGTATATGTTTCTCGTAAATATAAATATATATAATATTGCAAGACAAATGCGCTATAATACGACTGTTTATGGAGACAGCCTAAAGCATCATCCGTTCCTCTTCAGCCTATTTTTATTATCCGATAAAAACGCACCACTTCTATATTGTTAAGGAAGGGCGCGGTAAGTGTACCAAAGTCTAAAAAGGAACAATGTTTGTAATCTAAAATGACACGAAACAGCTATATGTATGCATATGCTTTATATGCTTTTATTTCGTATGTATGTATATATATATATATATATATATATATATATATATATGCGAGAAGGCGAGCACTGCCGAGTGTGCAAATGTATTGTAAATGATTAATAAATCATCGTTATATATATATTTTTTTTTTTTTGAACAAGGTCATTTATTTATTATATACACAATTACAATGGTATGCTGTTTCATACATTTACAATTATTTGCAAGGAGGATATAGTAATTTAAAACCTACTACAGTTACCATTGTGTTGGTAAAAAGTTGCAGCCGGAATAAAATTACTTGTGTTTACCTCTATGCGAGGGTCAATTTAGGAAGACAAGTGTATCCATTATTGACGGGGTAATAGGTATGACTTTAAATTCTCCTTAAAGTTATTTAAGGATTTCAAACAACGCAAGCTAACCGGAAGAGTGTTCCACTCTCTGACAGCTCGCACGCCAAACGCTTGGCTGCCCTTGCTGCTTCGATGCATGCGGATCTTCAGTGTGACCGTGTTTGATGCTCTGGTCTCTCTCGCCCCTCCAAGGCGATCAAGTTCTAGTATCTTCGGCCCAATCCCATGGATATTCTTAAACATCACTATCAAGGTTAAATAGCGCATGGTATTTTCTATATCTAAAATATTGTGTTGTTTTCTCTCTCGACTGGCCGATCCCCGAAACATACGAAGAAAGCGCCCCTGTGCCACACTCAGTCGCTGCGCCCAACCCTTACTGCAGGCAGTCCAGAATTCCGACCCGTACGTAAGGTGACTCAAGAAAAAGGCGTTGTAGAGCAGCTTGCATGAAGATGCTCCAATTTGGTTCTTGATGTATCTTGATGAGTTTGTGATGACAGCAAGTCGACGGATAAGGGTCTCTACATGCGCGTTGCCAGAGAGTTTTGCATCTACTGTTACACCCAGGACCTTGACACAGTCGCTGGGTTGAATCAGGTGGCCATTTATGATTACAGGTGGCATTCGAGGAATGGCGTTACCCTGTCCGAAGACCACCACCTGAGTTTTCTTTGCATTGATAGCAATACGGTTTGCTGCACACCAAGCGTTGAGGGCAGTGACATCCTGCATCATCACCCGGTGTACCTCCTCACCAGACTGCCCAACATATTTAAAAGTGCTGTCGTCAGCATAAATGATAGCGGCTCCTCGTGCGATATTTTCCATATCATTTATAAAGCAGAGGAAGGCTAGTGGGCCAATGCATGAGCCCTGAGGTATACCTAGCAAAACCGGGAGCAGTTCCGACCGGGTTCCCCCCACGTCCACAAGCTGGTGACGCCCGAGGAAGTACGCCGATAGCAGTTTAATAGCGTGCTCGTCAAAGCCCAGGTGCTTGAATTTAAGTAGGAGAATATCTGAACGAACGCTGTCAAAGGCGCGTCTAAGATCTAAAAAAAGTGCTGCACAAAATAGTCCTTTATCTAACTCGAAACGGGTACTCTCAACTAGCCGCAAGACAGCATGACCTGTGCCCCGGTTTTTGCGAAATCCAAATTGGTTGCCCGAGAGCATGTTGTTGCTTTCGAGATGCCTCGTCATTTGGCTAACAAGTGTTTTTTCAATAATCTTATTTAAAACAGGTAAAACACTCACTGGACGGTAGTTTGACGGGTCGCTCATACTACCACCTTTGTGGATCGGTACCACTCTGGCGATCTTTAAGCGACTAGGATACGCTGCTTCTTCTATCATGGCATTAATGATGTGTGTCAGGGGGTCAGCGATGTGAGATCTTACGTGGTGGATAATGTGAGACTGCAAACCGTCGTAGCCGGCTGCTGGATCCCCAATACCACTAAGTAAAGCTAACACTTGTAGTTTCGTCACCTTTTTAAAACTAAATATCGTCGCGGTGTGTTCTGGTAGATTTTCTTTAATAACACGCTCATTTATGGGATTATTTGGCAAGGATGAGGCGACACTATTAGTGAAAAAGTGTTAAAAGCCTCTGAGACCTTCGCGGGGTTCGTGATCGCTTCGCCTTCAATATCCAGCTTGGGCACCGGGGGCACTTTGTCAACCTGTTTTGCGCGCCGCACAACTTTCCAGTTATATATATATATATATAGATTTTCCAGTATTTGCACCATTTGTACATTTTATAAGATGCGATCATGGATTCAATGACTTGTACATGTGTTTAGTTGAACAAAGGCGACAGATTGCCAGCTTGTTAGGTACGTCAATAAAACCTGATTGATAGCCGTGACTAGTGCACTTGTCTCCTAGACTACGCGACAACAGATTTAGTGCACCCAGTATGATTTTATGGCCGACGTGTATATATATATATATATATATATATATATATATATATATATATATATATATATATATATATAATGTTATATCCAGCATATTAAGCGACCAGTGACGCCGTATCGAGAAAGAAATGGTCTTAGTTTGTTGTGCGTGACTCGTAGGCTGCCTTGAAGTCTATGTATAACACACCATCATGGATTTTATCGTTGAGGATTGTTAGCCATTGATTGCACTGTTAGAGGAATTTTTGCAGCCGCAAAAAGAGAGTAAGTTGGCTCACGTTTTTTTTACTACAAACGACGAACGTCCATCCAAACGTTAGGTTTTTAGCTGGTGGAAAATACACTACATCCACCGCGGTTGTACCAGATGGCCACCCTTGTGACAGAACACGCATTTTTTGTTTTTATCGACTTAATGTGTGCACATATTTATCTAACTACCGCCCGCCCGTATCTGCCTCGACGTTGAGACGGATACTTTAGAAGAGAGAATAACGACACGCTTAAACAGCAAGATCAACAAAAGCAAAGCGATTAAAAGCAATGTAAACACGGAACGCTCGTGGCCTTTTTCACAAAGGCTTTGGACTACAATTGTTCTTAGTGCCGTTACTTGCGCTAGAAACTTCAAATAACTCAAGAAATAAATAGAAAGCGCGTGAAGTTAACTGTGCAGTGATAGTGCCGCGGCGTGTTTAACCTAATAGTTTAGTTGGAACAGGTACAGAACGCGGTGCAATACGCTCTATACGAGCTTGTATGACTATATTGTACAGATCTGGTTAGCCTATTGGCAGTATTGGTAACCATTCGCTTGAATATAGATAGAGATATGAGACAATAATTAAACTTTATTTCACTTAAATTGAGTACAATATATACATATAGGACAATGTAATAGCTTAGACGTAGCAGCAACAGTAGCTACCTGCGTTATGTGAGGTTCCTGTATATATATATATATATATATCGGGACTTCACTTTGTGGCTAGTGTACGCACAGCGGAACCCGTATGACTCCATAGCTGACTAGGTAATAGCGCTTCCGGATGCTCTAGCCATTCATGCTTAGCTCTGTTACTCTCTACGCGAGGCCCAACGGCCCTTCATGGCCCGTGTGGACATGAAGTACCCCTCCAGGGCCGCTTGAGCTGGCTTGTCGACGTGAGGCGTCCGTGCAATAACAGGGCAGAGACAGTAAATTTAATGCGATTACCTCCTCTCCCTTCCCCCTACCACCCCACTACCCCAACGCGCTTTAGACTCAGGTACACCGGGCCTCCTGTTGACGACCATTTTGATAAGAACGCAAAACGGGCGAGGCTGTGGGTGGAACTCAAGCGAGCGGCTACGAAATGGTCGCATCTCTCCCTCAATATATATATATATATATATATATATATATATGTATACATATAAATATATATATATATATATCCCTCTCGCCGTGTGTATTGTGCTTCACTCTTTATCCTCCCTCTGTGTCGCGAACTCTTCTCATGACGCCAGGTAGCATCAACCGTGGCGGCAGCGGCAACGGCGTCTTCGAAATGCCCTCGTGAATAAAGTACTCAGGTTGTAGAATATTTGGGCCAACCTGGACGCATGAGCAACGATATGTAGGATTGGTGGATGCGAATTTATTATTCGCTTGACTTGTACACTTAAATACACATGTTACTCTCTTTTGCTATAGCAGGGTCGGAGCTTAGAGCGGCACCAGAGCGGTTCGTATGTACGCGCCTAAGTACGAATGCTACTTAGAGCCGAGTTCGGCAGGCAGAGATGGAGGCGTTCGGTATGCGGAGGCCGCTGGTTCAAGTTCTCACGTTAGTCAAACGCTACAGGCTAAAAGTTTTAACAAGTTCTGAGCTCGGGTCGCCGACGGCCTTAACACACATTGTGGCAAGTGACACACGGCAGCAATTTGTTATTGTTAAGGCGGTTGTGGTTTTTCCTGTCGCTGCCGTGTTTGTTGTTGTTATAGTTATTTATAGCGACGATGCTCTATAGATATATGATCTAGATTGGAATTCATCTCCATGAAATGATTGACCCTAACATATCATGAATGGTTCAAATACGCTGAAAAGCGACAATGAGCCAGTACTGTCAGTAGGTATGTAGCTCTGGATCGGCCAATCCTTGTTGCAGAATAAAGCCTTTCATTGGTTCAACTTCGGCTTAGATTATTGGCCACCCAAAAGGGCGTTTTCGAGGTAGCGCGAAAACAACAAAGCTTTACGAGGTTGGAATTAAAAACATTTTTAAAGAGGTTGCATTTAATTCTAGACCATCCTCCGTCCCCTACGGGCTTGGAACACATCGTGAGGTAGATCTTCAGTGCACCGAGGGCCAGACATGTTGAGGCATCTAGGGTTTCCCTAACAGTCTTTGTGGCAGCATGGCCGCTGACTGTCAGCGGTATGGTTTATCTTCTATTCTCAATGAGCATCGCTGAAAGAAAATTGAAGCCACAACAGAGATCGAACCGGCGTCACGCCGGTAACTGACAACCATAACTAGCGCACTAGTCCCCTAAACCCTTCTCGCCGCCACACTTCACAGGGTTACCGACAACCCATCTGCGCTTAAAGCGATACCTGTGTGCAGCCGACGTTTGCACAACAGGCGTTGCGCAACCGCAAATGCGGCAAAAAATACACTGGCTTCGATGGACCTGCTTGTGCATCGCATCGTGTTCTGAGGCTACTCACATCGCAAAAAAAAGGCGAACCAACAAAGCGACAAGTTACACACGAGCTAGAGTCGTATCTGGTCTGCCATGGCAACCGACAAACGGAGGGACAGACCCGCGCATTTCCCGAGCAGAGTCCCTGTCTAGCATTACGCGCATAGTGATGGTCGAGTTGTCGCAGAACACAGCTAACATGATTGGAGCTCGACTGATTTACAACAAAAAAATCATTATTCTTAACTAAGAAGCACTAGTTTGGGCGACGAGCGGCATGTCATCTAATGAACAAGAGCTGAATGTCTAGCCGGCGGCCTCGGTCGCCATTTCTCGCCAGCGACGGCCTCCGCGAAATGATGACTACGCAGAAAATGCAAATCAGCATAGTCTGCTAATTTCAAATTATCTCAGAGTTAACCCTATAAGATAGATCATTTGTCATACATTCGCAAGTGTCGAGCCCGGTGGCACGGTGCATTCGTCTGCGCCTTGCGACCGGACGAGACAACACATAGCAGGTGCACGGGTTCGAGCCCCACTGTTGCACATTTATATTTATGGGGGTCCGTTTATGAAGCAATGCGAAAAGCAGTCCCGTGGATGGTAAATCTTGGCTGAGGGTCAGGCCGAAAACTTTATACATTCGGAAGTAGTTAGTATTCGTATCCATCCGCTCATCTCTACCGCATGATCTACTCGAGTCGTAGTAATCTCGAAGGGCAGCCATTGTCGGAGACGGAACGGAGTGGTAGGCGTTTTTTTTGCATACTACCAGGACGACGGGTTGCTGGTTCGAATTCTAGCTGATGCATATTGGGTTGCATCGTGGTCTTCTTGTTGTCTGTTTCTTTGGCGACCACTAGCAACAATATAGCATTGCATTGACTTTTTTCAAGTATATGTATATTAGTAATAGTACTATACCAAAATATAGTGTTCCTTGAAAATCAAGCCCTCCTAATTTAATTCCTGTACTATTCGATGCATACGAACAAAGGCATTTTACATATGTAGATCATTATGACTGCAGAAACTTTTTGTCCATTCCACGGTGTACTATAGTCAATATGAAGAGGATATTAATAATAGTAGAAATAATAATCGCGCCTAGTCTTATTACAATAATAATATAATTACATTATTACGTATTTTCGTATTATTTTATGGCTAACAGTGTACTCGTGACCAATTAACAAAAAATAATAACAGTTTTATCGCATAAGGGTTAGAAACAATGAACTTTTTCAGGACGCCCTGTAGATTCGACAGTCTATGGCGGCTCGCCAGCTCAATGAACAAAACCTTTATCTGGATATGTGGATAGACAATAATCGACACCTCCCTATAAAGTTCAAGTATTTCCCCGAGGAAACAAATGATTAATGCTTTACCGCTAGCTAAGAACAAAGGGGGCCCTAACGATCGGGAGGCCACTTGGGAGGCGTCCGACGCTAGGTCCCACAAATATTTCAATAGTTCCTTTACCGGTTCATCAAAAATATCGTCCTTCACCCTCATCGCCTGCATTTTAACTCTCTCGCGGCAGATCGCACAAGTAGCTCTTCCAACTATCGGTTTGGTTTGAGTGTACGCTTCAAAGTTGTAACCCGCAAACTGGGTATGTGTATGCACATGTGTGATCGAGCAATGCGATTTACGTCGTGTGCGCTTTAGGCAAAAGTGCATTTTTTGTGACAATATGTGAGTGCGTTAACTTCACATTTCATTTACATTTGTCTTGTGTACATAGTTACGTTTGGGAGCTTTTAGGCTGCACGTTGTTTTTAGACTCCAGCGTGACCATGAAGGGAGGAGTCCAGTTTTGTTTCGTGCAAGAGAAATACGAGCGGAGCCTTCTTTTCAGCAGAGAGTTTATGAACCTGTTGAAAGTTGTAAAATTTTTACCTGCATCACATCGCACAAGTCGTCGGATGTCTCTCTGTCTAAAGTTGTAAGAAAGATGCGCCACCAACTTTTGTTGACTCCATCGAGGTTGGTACTGCAACAGACCTTTCTCGTTTATTAAATGTTTGCCGTTGAGGCGCGTAGCGATTCTGCCTGTCTCTCTCTTTATCTCTCTGTGCCTTTTTAGGGTGCGCTACAAACATTTCTTCCTGACCCTGGCGAGTGTTTACTCCTTGACAAGCTCTTTTTTTTGGAAGGTTTCGGGAATGCAGAATGCACGTGCGTCACTAGCAGCCTGCGTGACTAGTGTGGGGCTCACAAACCCACTAAACCCGGATTCCTCTCCACCCCCAGGCTCGGGGGTGGAGAGGAATCCGGGTTCGTTTCCCCGGGCGCATTTCTCCTTAATTCAGCTATGTCTACGTCTATCTTTTGTGTTTTTTCCTTGACAAGTTTTATTAAACGCCTACCAGCCCACTGGCGCACAAGCACGTCATACCTATTTGGTTCGACGCAGAGACGAATGCCGTACTTTCTTAATAGTTTCGAGCAGCTCTTGTGTTGAGGCGACAATTTGGCTGCAGCCGCACCCAGCCTTTATATACGTATGTCTATATTATATGCGCTGGCTGCATACTCTCGCCATCTATCTGTAAGTAGACGCACATTTGACACGGCGTAATTCTAGAGCAGCACAGCTTTTTTTTGCAGATTGTGTCACGTTCCTTTCCACGTTTGTGTCGCCTATCGACGACGAAACGTACTTAGCAGCGATCGGATAGGCTTGCGGCGGTGTTTGGTAACTGCGACTGTTCTATTAGCGCTAACTGGCAAGATCGTATGTACTAACTACCTTGAATTCAACTTATGTCATCACGGCACAGCCTTTAGTTGAGGCCGCCTTTGCGTCATCTGGGTCGGCTACTTGAATAAAAGCCCGCTGCACAACAAGCTCAAGCAAGGTAACCCATACGCGCCTACCGACTGTGGGCATTTTGGGCCGGTTAGAGTTTACCACAATATAAGGCAAACTTCTGATACGATAGGATGAAAGCTAGTACAAAAAACTTGTTTACCCTACAAGCACAGCTTAGCTTCTGCGGCCAACAGGTTCAAAGAAAGCTCCCTTCAGAAAGAACTCATCACGCAAGGTCTCAATCAATTTGTAAGAGCTTGCGCATCCTGACAATTTCTTCTGCTATTTGTGTGAGTCGGTTATATATATATATATTATATATATATATCTATAAAGTATATATATAGATATATATCTATATATATATATATATAATATATATTATATATCTATACTATATATAATAGAAATAGTATATATATATATATCTATATATCTACATACTATCATATATAATCTATTATATATATTATATATATATACCATATATATATATATATATATATATATATTATAATAAATATATATATAAATATATATACATATATCGAATTTTAGAGTGGTATCCTTTTAGAGCCCTCGTCTAAGTGTGTTCTTTATTGGTAATCGACGCTTTTCCGGCGCAGGCAACAATCGATTACCCGCAAATTTGTCTATTATCCGTTTTTAGCGGCAATTTCCGGTTGACGGCGCCTCTGAACAGTCCATCTCCCGAGCTGACCACAATTAAGACGCAACTTTATCATACAGCTTGCAGCTAGCTTCGTGGCTCGTTTTTTATTATATACGGTAGCACGAGATTGATACTGAAGCTTTATTATTGGTCACACTTAAAATGGTTTAATAATATAAGCAAGAGTAGCTCGTCAGGATGGCCGTCGGTTCTTCGATACGAACGGGCCCAGGTTTTCGAGCAATATTTTTATTGTAATTATAGTTTCGGATAATTGTTCAGGGCCATGTGATTGCATTATCTCTAGACTTTCACAGATACGTTAGCTTCGAATAAACTGGCAACATTTTAATCAAGGCAATGGAGTCCAACTTTGCTGTTTCGATTGTTCATTCGTCGAGCTGTTTTTGTTTTCGCTTTACATTTACACCGAGAACGCCCCGTGAGTGCGGAATTGTTGTCTAACTCTTCGTCAGACGAAATGCACCTCTCAGTGGAGCGTTCAATTTGAAAACAGCACTCGCTTGGAACGGCTCTGCAACTGCATTCTGAAACTCGACTTTGCTTGCAGGTCGAAAAGCCACAGCTCCAGGGCATGTTATTATGGTTATTGTCGAAAAGAAACTTGATACGGACAATTGCTGACGTCGTTGACAGTTTGTAAAGTGACACAGTGGTTACTTAGCTTGTGCCCGTGAAAATCGGCTAAGGCTCTGACTTAGCCGATTTTCTGACTTAGCCGATTTTCACGAGTTAGCTCTAAGCTACGATAAGCTAGGATTATAGCTATAAGATTTATAGCTGTAATCCTAGCATTATAGCTATAATGCTAGGATTATAGCTATAAATATGCTATAAATATCCTAGCATATTTATAGCATATTTAAATATGCTATAAATATAGCATATTTAAATATGCTATATTTAAATACTATATATAGCATAAGTATATAAAAGAGCATATACTTGTGCTCTCTCTATAAGCATATATATATATGTTTTTTTTTCTTTTTTTATATATATGTATTCATCATCATTTATTAAGGAATAAAAATGGAGCTACAATTGTATATATATGCTTACAGAAAGCGCATATATATATATATATATATATATATATATATATCTTTGCGAGCGCTTGGGAACCTCCATTGAGACCGCTACACAAGAGACCGACTACTGGTCTCAACAACTACACAACACGTTCGATGGGGCACATTTTAAAAAAGCACACGAAACGCCCTTTGTACACTACTGGATTAAGGGTATGCCCTACCTATCTGGTAAGGAGTATTTAAACCTACTAAAACTCAGGATCAACGCACTACCAACGCGTGCCAGATTGGCCAGGGGACGCCCGGGCTACAACAAACGTTGTAGGCACGGGTGTCATGCGCCTGAGACGTTGGCTCATGTCGCTCAGATGTGCGATACAACACACAAACAAACCATAAAGAGACATGACGACGTCTGTGATCGCGTGGCGCGTCTTCTCCGCGAAAGGGGTCATAAGGTGGTTCGTGAGCGAGTATTCCGTCGACCGGGCGCACCGGGTCTAAAGCCCGACCTCGTAATAACAACACCTACCGAGGTCTGGGTTTTAGATGCCGAGGTATGCGGCCCGAACCGGGACCTGGCAAAAGCACGGCAAGACAAGATCGCCAAATATGACGTCGAGTTCCTAAGAGCGGCGCTCCCCGACCCGCAAAAACCTCGCAGATTCGGATCCATCACTATCTCTATGAGTGGTGTATGGGACTCCGAATCTGCGAGGACGCTCTTGGGGCTCGGCGTCACGAAGAGGAATCTTATGGATCTCACCGTTTTAACTTTGCAAGGAACCTTGAGGATATACCGCTCGCACCGGGTCCATAAGAGCGGGGGCTACCATCAAGCAAGGACACGGACAACTGACTCTTAACTTCACGTGACACCTTTTTACCACAATTTTTATTAAGGCGAGCACTGCCAAGTGTGCAAACGTATTGTAATTGATTAATAAATCATCACAATATTTTCTATATATATATATATATGTATATATATATATATATATATATACACATATATTTATATATATATATATATATACATATATATATATATATATATATATATATATATATATATATACATATATATATATATATATACTATATATATATATATATATATATATATATATATATGCTCTCTCTATAAGCAAGAGCATCCTTATAATGCTCTTGCTATAAGGAGACGGTGTAGAAGAGAGCAACCACTAGCGTTCGAGACCCTGAGCGGCCCAGGCAACGTCACTTGCAAACTCCTCCACAGGGTCGATAAGCAGTTGAACCTTTTCAGTCGGAGACAAGAGGTCTGTGGGTTTCTTGAGACAACGCCTCAGCTTCGACGTCTCATGTGGGAACGCTGCTGAAGTGGTCCCAACACACTATACGAGATAGAGTAATATTCCCAGTGCACACGTTCTCGGAAGACAAATGTACCTCCACTTGCATCCTATATATATATATATATATATATATATATATATATATATATACTTTTGCTGCTACTACAATCGAACCATTTTGGAAAACTCATTTTGTTTTAAGGCGACAACGCACGTCTTTTTCGTTGGCTTTTTGATGCGCGAATCTTGACTTAAATGTACTCAAGCAAGACCTAGCAGCTGCGGTCGGTTGCAGTGCAGAATCATAGCAGCATCCGCAGCCGTCCTAGTAACCGAGGACATGGAGGAAATGCACGTGTGGTATCGGTATGCTATCGGGTAGAAGGGTTGATGTTGTGTATGATAGCAAATGAACCGTACGGCTGCCTGTATGGTGAATAGAACGGCTGCCGCGCTTCGTCCTCAGCAAGGCACTCCCTCCCGCCTCCCGTACCCCAGTAATAGAAATAATCGTAACAATTTAATTATTACTGCCCGTAGTACAGCTTCTGGTAATAGGGTCCGAGGGATCTCGGACCGAGGTAATCTCATCATGCAGGCGGCCGACGACGACGACGGCGACGACGACGATTACAATGATATGCAGGCTACAGAGCAGGCAGCAGAAGGCTGGCGGACGAACAGACACAGACAAATCGGTCTCATGGGCGCCACCCCGTGCAGAGGGGGCGGTTGACCTGCCCGCTGCACGGGCTTCATCATACGCCATCATCCCGCACCAGTAACTTTTTTTTTGTTATTTTTGAGGTTTTGGGAATGCATGATGCACATGCGCTACTAGCGCACCAGTAACCCTACTTTCCTCTATGTTAAGCCTACCTCCATATACCGACCGGCGTGGGCTCGGCGTTTACTGGCCGGCCGCATCTTATCGGCTACGATCAGCTTTGTAGTCATCAATCATCGTCTTCATCAATCACCGTCGTCATCAATCACCGTCGTCCTCATTATTGTAAGCATACAAGTCAGTGGCTGCAACATCCGATTGACCCACCCAGAAGCGAAACTGTCGAAATCAGTTCTTGCAATCCGATACCATGCAGTCGGAAGATGCAACATTTGGCCGCTGCAATCATTTAAATAGCTGTACCCGATCAGGCGGTGATACTGCGTTGGGTACTGTCGTCGTCGATGTTGTTGTTGTTGTTGTTGTTGTTGCTGCTGCTGCTGTTGTTGTTGTCATCGTCGCTGTCGTCGCTGCTGTTGTTGTTATCTTCGCTGCCGTTGTTCCGATTTTAAGTATCTTATTTCCAACATGTACACGGAATTCGATACACATGTTTATGCTTCGGGCTCTCTCTCTCTTGTAACGCTATCGGTGAGCAGCAGGTATTGTATTCCGTGTGCAAGCAAACACTCAACCTCCTGAGATGTTCGATATATTCCTAAGAGCCTCTGTGGCATTTTTTTGGTAAGTTGCCAAGACTACTGCTGCTGAGACTGCGTCGTATGTCCATGTTAGAGGCAATCCTATGGTCAGACAAAGTGGCTTAGTTGAGGGCATCTCAAGGTTACAGATGATCAAATATTGAGGCTTTGGCAGTCTTAGCCATGCATGAAGGAGATCACACTTCCATATAAATAAATGTTCATGTGACATGCGTCCACATTTAAGATGTGCTATGTTCAAACTGATTCTGACGATAATTGGCTTGTTGTACAGACCAACGGGATGTCCCCTGCATTTACTCAGCACCAAATACGAAGATATATATATATACAATGTGGAAAATATGACACGACAAAGAATGTATTCTACTTAAAATGGAAACACCTTCTTCGACGTTTACACCTGGTATATACGGCCCGTACTCTCATCTAAGCTTGAATGTTGCTTTTGCTTGCTTTGCGTTCATAAGGTTTAATATTCATATACAATTGGGTGGCTTTAAGTAGCAGCATCTGACGACTACAAGTGAAGCATGTGCCCGTGTCTAGAAGATGAACGAGAGTAAAGGATTTGTCTCTACTCTTTTTGGCGCTGAATCTCAGCCAACATTTAACGTCCACGAAAGCGCTTTCGCATTGTTTCGCAAACCGGCCCCATAAATACAAATGCACAACAGTGGCGATCGAACCTGTCCACCTATGTGTCTGCTCCGGTCGCAAAGCGCACGCGAATGCACTATGCCACCAGGCTTAGCTTTTACTGGGTTACTTGATGTCTACGTGTTTTGCGTTTTTGCATCTACTCTTTTTGCAAGCCGGGAGGAGCCGCATATGTCGCGTCAGCAGGACGTCACCGATATAGCAGGGCGAGTAATCTCGCCTGACAGATCAGCTTTAGCTTTCCCAGATGATTACAACCTTCTTCATCTTCCGAACAGCATTGCAACTACTGCTTTTAGTAAGGCCCAACGAGCAAACTCTTGATTGCTCAGTAAGGTCATGTAGCATTCCGAAACCATCTGTTCGAATGTTTATTTAAATTTATATTTCCTCTGGTGTTTAGTGGGTGCCACTTCTGCTTAAGTCAGACCCACATACACATATGCATTTAATAGGCTCAAGCGTGGATACAACTCCTCAATCCTCTGGACTCGTATGTTCTCGCATCGGTACAGGTTTCGGCGATGTTGCGCCCTCCAGTACCACTGTGACCTGTATTTCAGAGCCTCCATGTCCGTGAAAATAATACGTGGTCGTCTGTGGCTTGGCATTATTTCCACTCTCTGTGTTTCTCACTTTTAAGCATGGTCAAAAAATCTAGATTGGTCTTTTTAACGGTTATCTACTTGTAGCCGTTATGGTGATGGTTGTCACTGCTATATATGACTTTTAAGTTTGTAGGCGGTGTGGGAAATAGTTGTGGCTGTAGTGTCCGCAGCTTTTTGGGGCGTCGCATTCACAAGCGCAGTGGCAACTTGCGATAGGCGTTTCCTTCTTTTTTCTTGCATTCTTTCTTGCGTTTTTCCCATTTTTGTCAGTTTTATGCGCTTCCTCGCTTTTGCTGGCCTCAACATAAACATTTTCTGTGATGTTATGTTAACTGTGTTTCCTGGCACATCCCCGTTACAGAAAACCTTTCGCGTATGTGAGAACGTGTAGGGTTCCTTCCATTTCGTCTAGCCGTCTTACCTGGCTTCTTTTCCCTTCTCGACTCGGGCGAACTGCTCGCTGTCCGCCAACCTTTGCGCTAATATCGAGTCTCTTATGCGCCGACATAGTTCTGCGCTTGCTTGAACCGGCATTCTACGCGCTTAAACCCCTGTCTTATCTTCTAAATTAATAAATCTTCTTCTTAATCGATATATTGGTCCCGGTCGCACACAAACTTCCTATCATATTTCGATGCGTGGCCCGTTGGATTGCTCCTTTCAGAGTTGCATTGTCGTAGCAGCAATGTAGAATTTCTTTCTCTACTATTTTCCTGGCTTCCTCGTTGCGTTAGCAATCCTTGCATCGGTTTCCGAAATCCTACTCATCAAAGTCTTATAACCCCATCCCTAGTAGATTTTGTATCCTCGATTGCTTGATCATTCTACTACGTCGTAGACGTTGCTGATACACAGAAAAAAGGCAGACGTTTTTTTAGCGAATGATTTGGATGTCATTTACAAATGCATTCGTCGGATTACAAGTGTTCGCATCAACAGGCGCGTGACTCACCTATACAGATGTAAACACGTACACTGCACTGGATTGGAACGAGTTTGCCGACAACAGCCGGCTTCTGGGCTTCGTTCCTCTCGGCTCCGGTACTTCCTTGACGGATGCTCCTCTTTGGGATTAGACAGCCTTGGTTGGATCAGTGTCGTGCTCTGCTAGCTCTATCAGGGTGGCCTGCCGCCGATAGAACTGCTTCGGCTCCTCGATGGCTTATACTGCGCTGTCTGTCCTCTATGATGGTCGATGCGACGCACTCTTTCTCGGGTCACCGCCCGACGTCCTGACTCATTCTCTCCCTCTGCGCTGTTGCGGCCGAAGGTGGCGTCCTGGCAATGCTGGCATCGTTGGTTTCCCTGCTGGCAGTTTCGGCACGACTTCGGGAAAACGTCCTCGGTCTGCAGGTAGCAATTCCCCACGAGTTGGTCCGTGACCCCATCTTGGTGCCGTTGACGTTTCTATTTGTGCGGCAGCAGTCGGAGCCGCTGTTCGGACTAGTTGGACATGTACGCGAGCCTTGGAATCGAGAAACGATGCGGTAATATTGACGTGGGGCGGTTGGGAGAGCGGGGGGATGAAGTACTTAAATTTATCCTGGGTTGCTCAAATTGGTCTCCTCTTGCAGCTTGTGTATCCCGGCTGCTATTGCCTCTAGCGTATTGCGTAACAACGCGAGATACAGCGCTTCTAGTGTTGCACGTTTCAGGCGTTGAGCAGCGTCTGTCCAGTATTTCATCATTTAATTTTATTTTATTTACTTATATTGAGTATGTATATAACATTGGCACTTATACCGTAGCCAGCTGTTCTCGGCATCGTTTGGCTTTCCATGGCATTCAGTCGTTCTATTGGCCTGTTTGTTACCGCCGTTCCGAAATCTTTGAACGCCGCTGGTTCCAATTTGTTCAGCTTTATCTCGAAGTCCTCGAATATGCTCTGCCCGGAGACTACAAATATATCCACATTATACCTTCAATGTTTCTGGAGAACGCTCTGAGCTGCCCCAGCGTAGGGCATGTAGTGATTCCTACCCTGGCTAGCTTCTCCAAGTTGCCCAATTGTGACTACTCCGCCATTACCACACATGCTACAATATGGATCTGTGTATTCAGATTATTTATCGCAATGCGGTATGCGGCTTTGCCAGAACTGCCCGAAGCTGTCTCACAACTCTTGCTCAAAAGTGTTTGCAAAGTTTCGTAGTAGAGACCTTAACTTGGAGGATGGTCCTTAGTCCAGGAGGCCGCGAATGCCAGGTCCCGTGTTTTATTCGTTTAGTTACCTGCGGTAAACAGAAAGTATTCGACGGCGACATACGCAAAGCGGTATTCTGTCTGGAGGGCGCGCTTCATAGTCAATCCAGACGAGACCAACACATAAAGAGGACGCTGTTGATGATATACGGCAGGCGTCATTTGCTTAGATTTTCAGGGAAAAATTCATATGATCAATACCATCGGCAAATTTTTAAGTGCGTTTTGTTGATAACATGTACGATGACCACGACTTCATTATTCCGTAAGGCTAATGCCCGTGTACGGTTATTGCCAACAATTTCAATAAGTTAAAGATAAACTAAAGAAAAGGGTTTTCATTTTTTGGCCTGGTGTATACGTTCATAAGGAGACACCTTGTTACCTTTTATATCTAGGTAAATAATAATAATAATAATAATAATAATAATAATAATAATAATAATAATAATAATAATAATAATAATAACATAAAATGTTATGATTCATTGAACTTATCTCGATGACGTGATTCTATTTGAGTCACCCGAACCTTCAAAATTTGACGACGTATGTGTTATAGAAAGCTCATTGAGTGCCATACTCTTCAGATATTTTGATTTGTATTAATTCTATTTTTATTCCCGCTATTAACATAAGGATGCCGTGATTACTTCATTGTCGGAGAAGATGCACAATGATGTACAATATTTGCTTCGCTTTAGGAACAGCAGACTTTTAAAAGGAAAACTTGACTGCTGGCTGGCAGTAAGCAATGCGCATTTGTCGTCTTGGTCGTTTCACTTTGGCAACTTAGAGCGTTTTACCTTGGAGCATCATAAAGAGTAAAGGCTGCTTTCGCATAAGCAACGGGCACCGCATATCGTTTCTTTGTCCCTAGAGGCATGTCGGAAACGCCCCGTAGGCCAACGAATATATTTGGAACAAAGGTTTTATTCGATGTACTTTTAGTACTGGCTTTTTGCCGTTTTAAACTCCCGCTGCCCGTCCAGGTGGCCACTTTTCCTCACGTGAGACGCTAGTGAAGCATGTAGCAAAAGAACAAAACTGCAGAGCGAGAAACTATGATTCCGAACAGAAGTTAAAAGAAAAAAGTATGGCAGCACACTGTACACTCGTAAGTAAGAAGGCTTTCCGCAATATCGGATCCGGTTTCAGAAAATAGTTTTCACAAAAAAACTAACAAAGAAAAAGGGAACTCATGTTCGACACTTCTGTTTGTGACAGAAGAACCAGAATACGAGACTCCATTACCTAACCAGGGCATACAACGTTTACACAACATATACAGTGTTGAGCTCGGCAGCACGCAAGTAAGTCAGTCAGTAAGATCATTTGCCACCGAACTTGCAGTATGATGCCTAAATAGATATAAAAAATACTTCAGTACTCAGATAAAGACTTAGATCCAGTTGATATATTAAGTGATTTAGTTCCATCTTGAACCAATGAAGCAGTTCTATTTTCAAACTTTCAATATGACTTGTAGATGTTTGCCTGTCAACAAAAGGTTCTGCCTGCGGATGAGTCCAGTAGCATAAGTGCATTCAGCGTGGTATTTTCGCTAAAGAAAAAACTAGATTTCTGGCAATCGCACATTCTGCAAAGCTGTGCTCAGTCAACCGCATCGACATAACAAACTTTAGTAGGTTCACAGTCACTTCTAAACGTAACATAGACTCTGTTCCTCATTCTATTTGAAAAATACGTATTTTATATATCTAACTTATCCTCCTGAAGTATGGCTAGAATATTTTAAACCATGTGGTGTACGGTGTATATATATATATATATATTCACTGTAAACTTGGCGAGAGTAACTCGGGGTAACTTGTCAACCACTCTAAAGGAAACGGTGGAGGTATTGATTGCACTTAATATGAAAAAGGCCGAAAGCTGGGTTAAGGTCTCTTGACAAAAATTTTCAAGAGCAGATTGAAAACGTCATCCTGTTAGGATGACAACATGCTTTGAGTAATATTTAAGAAGCCCTTTCGATGTGATCAGAGTATAGCGAGAATAGTTCTCGTTCGTGAAGAGAATACTCCCACCGCCACACGTTTGAGGTGCCATGGAAAGCTGCTTGCGCAAGCGAATATCCTCCCTATTCGATCGAAATCCGCGAAACATCGGGACCTTCCATTACTAACGTAGCTAAGCGTCCTTACTATGACATATATATCTATATATATATATATATATATATACATGCATACACATATATACGTATACATTCATACATACATAGTGCCGCTAATTATACAGAACGTCAAACGCGAACGATCTTTAGTGCTCTGCGACCTTCCCATTCATTTTAACACATTAACCTTGCCACCGTAACGTTAGAACTGATAACTGTGATTAAGTCGGAAAATATCAAAATCTTTCCTTAGAGCATTATTTGCAATCAGAACTTTTGTAAACTGTAATCAACCAGTGAATAAGGAAAGCGCTAGCATAGTGTATATGTAATTGCCAAACGTGATAATAAATATATCCTTCATGTTTGTGGTGAAATCGTTTTCTAGTTTGCAGTGAGGGACTTCCGTTACGAGTCGAGCTGATAGCGCCTCCGGTGGCGCTGGGTCAGTCAGCGGTGCTGAACTGTTCGTGCGTGCAGGAAAGTGAGGCCCTAGAGCACACTGGAACTCACCATCCGGAACTGGTTACGACCGTTCGCTGGTTTCGCAACGGGCAGGAGTTCTTTCGTTATGACCGACACTCGAATGAGAAGCTACTGTTTGAGCTTCGTGGTCTCGTCGTCGATGTACGTGCCTCTCATATATATATATATATATATATATATATATATATATATATATATATATACGTAGGTCGTTCATTACGTAACCAGAAAGGGTACCGGATGAAATAACCGCAATTCTCTTTTTCCGCAGTAGTACCTGAGACCGCCTGACCTTTCTGCAAGTAGTCAGTCAAAATAACTTCTTGAGAATCCCATAAAAGAGTGGCCATGAGCTTCCCAATCCAAAAAGCTGTTTGCTTTTTTTTGGCTGTAGTTGGCCCGGATGCCCGTTCGTTGAAATAAAGTAAAACCACTTTTCATTCGTTTTGATCGATGGTCAGCATACGAAGTATCCACCTTGCACATAGCGTTTTCATTTTCAATAATAACTCAGGAGTATTATAAGTACTTTACCTACTAGTGGGCTTAAGATCTTAGATATTTCACGCACTTCTATTTTGCGATCATCCATGATGATGCGATGGATGTTTTCATCATTAGGCTTTCCGGAGATAAAACGCAACTATAGTATAGTAAAAATTATTTTTCTTTTACTATTCGCACGATATCAGCTCACCCTTTATGGGTTGTGCTTAGTTCTATAGTTTCTGTAAAATAATAGCGCTGTTGGTGATGGCTATGGTAGTCTACTCCAGTTTGTGAGAGTGTGCCAAATTCCCAATCACATAGTTGTTGTTGTTGCCGTGTTGCTGTTGTTGTTGTTGTTGCTGTTGTTGTCGTTTCCGTATTGCTGTGTTGCTGTTGTTGTTTCCGTGTTCCTGTGTTTCTGCTGCTGCTACTGCTGTTGTTGCTATCGTTGTGTTTAGGAACAAAACGATTATTTATAACGCCAATGACATGGGATGTCCTCCTCTCTATATGCCAATAATATGGTATGCCCGCCTCGTATACCTCACGATAACATTGATGACTATGGAGATGATAATGATGTTTCCGCCGATTGACGAAACAATCGGATGTTGACGATTAGATCTGTTTCGTTGATTAGATGTCTGATGTAAACCAGTATTGGAGGATGTGTTTCTAGCGTGCTGGCGGAACATCGGGGCACATCGGAACAATCTAACTGATGATAGCCTTAGCGGGTCCTTTGTATTGAGAATCCGCTTCAGTAATAGGACGACGCACGCCACTTCCTAGGTCTTTATTAAAAGCTCAGCCAGATGTTAAGGATGATGAGATACGACGTGGGAACAGCTTGATATAGACACGATTTTGCCTACGTCCTTGAGCCCGTGCATAAGACGTTGCAAATCTCGTAATGATGGTTTCGCGCCTCTTATGTAACTGAAAATCTCGGTTTTCTATGGCGCCGAGCTTTTTCGCCTTGGCCCTCCAATTGTGTAATTAATAATCAGTATTGATTTTATCATTCAATCGGTAGTATATAAAAAATAAATACATCCGCAAAAGTTGCACACACACAAATAAATATCAGATTCGGTCTGTCAAATTGGCAGCGTTTAATTTCATACTCCTCACGAAAGTTAAAAACACAATTTAATATATATGCTTCATAAATATGTAATGATGGTGGTACCCGTGCCAAGTTACTCGGACATAGCGCTTTTCTACCTCTGTGAACAAAAGGTCGGGTCATCTGTATAGTTATCAATTACAAATTTAAAACGTCTATTACCTTTATATTCTCGACGGTAGACGGTATATTGTTATGTGTAATATATATATATACTCGACACTTGTCTGAGTTTCCGTAAATACATATATATATATATATATATATATATATGAAGCATGTAAAGTACACAGAGATTGAACTTTCTGTAATAGCTGTGATTCAAGAACTGTTGATAACCATGCAGCACATGTCTACAGAACACATATATATATATATATATATATATATATATATATAGAAAGAGGAGAGAGAGTTGAACCTTGCAAACTTAAGAAATCATTGATGAATGATCTCTCTGTCGGTGCGACCTTTCGTAAGGTTTACAGATTTAAGTTATGATACATAGGTTAAAGACATGATACATAGACTGATCGGTGCATCGAAATGCACACGGGAAGGCAAGATTTTTTCATTGGGAGAACATAAGAAACGAACATTCTAAAAAAAATTGTATATATTCTTGACCAAAGTGATCTTTTATATATTATATATATATTTACAGTGTGTCTTAACGACCCTAAGACGGAACTTTCTAATAGACCTAACATACAAACACACACATATATATATATATATATATATATATATATATTTACAGTGTGTCTTAACGACCCTAAGACGGAACTTTCTAATAGACCTAACATACAAACACACACATATATATATATATATATATATATATATATATATATATATATATATATATATATACAGGGTATTACAGGAATATTTGATCAACGATATATGGAATTGTAGAGCTCGTTAAGGCAAATATTTTTTTCCAATGGAACATGGTCTCTAAGAGGCCCTGTTTCGGAATGAGAGTTGAATTACTAAAATTTGTGACATTGGTGTTTTTGCCCGACATAGAAGCATAGAATGTGCTGTTGCGAGACAACCAGGTTTCTTAGACAGAAGCTAAACACATCGCCGTGTTCGTGAAATGCACTTAATCTGGACATCCCACCAAAAAATCGTAATTACTCCGCAACCACAGCTCGCATTGCCATAAGTTTGATACCAAAATAATCATGAAATGCGCATTTGCCTGAATATGTTAGTTTAGAGCGCTGTAAGTGGTCGTAAGGTAATGATTTTGAGGTCTTGGGCGTGAAGATTAATAAAATAGCTTCATTTTGGCGATTTCGCTTCTAAGCGACCATGTAGCATCTTCTGACCGGCCTTATGAGTTCTTCGAAGAAGCAGAATTTTTTGGTTGTCTCGCAACAGCACATTCTATGCTCCTATGTCGGGCAAAAACACCAATGTCACAAATTGTAGTAATTTAACTCTCATTCCGAAACAGGGCCTCTTAGAGACCATGTTTTATTGGAAAAAATATTTGCCTTAACGAGCTCTACAATTCCATATATCGTTGATCAAATATTCCTGTAATACCCTGTATATATATATACACGAGACAAACGATGAGGTTTAGAAAGAAAAAGCTCTATAATTTGTGCCCGTTTAGGATACAACAGTTCGTAGCTCGGAACAAAAAGGCAGTTCGCCATACAGCCTGTCTGCCTACTCGCTTACCAGAGTCGATGCGATAAAGAAAAGATGTGATGAATTGCTGCTACCTCTTCTGGGTCGTGTCAGAGCGACATGTCAGTGAGCCGTTCCCCAGGGGATTTTCTTTCATTCGGCTATTTGACGAAATAGGAGGAACACGATTGAAATATTTGCTGTCAATACAAGATACACACGAGTTCATCATACTCCGTTTCATAATAGTTTATTGGTTTATTCCTGTTCCGTTGTATATTAAGGAGATCTCTACTCTATTTCCTAAAGTTGTTCAGATACTCATCATAAACATACTGACATGTATATATATACATATATACAAACATAGGACAGCGGACGTTTTGGCGATAAAGTCACTATATATATATATATATATATATATATATATATATGTATATGTAATATACTATCTACATATATATATATAGATATATATATATATATATATATATATATATATATAATAGAGATCTATATCTATATATATATATATATATATATATTATATATACATATATATATATATATATATATACCGTTTGTTCAAAAGTATCGCGGGGGGAAAATTTTTCGCGGGTTACGTATATTCGAATTTGCGATTTTTTGTGGCGTTATGTTGTTACTCATGTCTCTCACTTATGCCGACAAGCTCGGCCATTTTGAATGTTCACTTAATTGTTGACAGCTGCTTTGCTTGCACGTGTTTTGGATCGTCTTCGATTTTACCTATTCAAAAAAATGGATCAAAGAACCTGTATCAAATTTTGTGTGAAAAACGAAATTAAGTGCGCGGATGCATTCCGAATGTTGACTGTGGCATACGGAGAAGCTACCTTGGACCGAAGCAACGTTTATCGGTGGTACAAAATGTTCTCAGAAGGCCGAGAAGATGTGAACGACGAAGAGCGTGCCGGACGCCCGAGCACTTCAACAACAGACGAAAAAATTAATGAAGTGGAGAAAATGGTATTGGCCAATCGTCGAATCACCGTTAGAGAAGTTGCTGAGGACCTAAACATATCGATTGGCTCGTGCCATTCGATTTTTATCAATGATTTGGGCATGAGACGGGTCGCCGCGAAATTCGTACCAAAATTGCTCAATTGCGACCAAAAACAGCATCGCATGAACATTGCTAATGAGATGTTGGACTCTGTCCGCGACGACCCAAATTTGCTCCAGAGGGTCATAACTGGTGACGAATCGTGGGTTTATGGTTATGACGTGAAAACCAAAGCTCAATCATCTCAATGGAAGCTGCCGCACGAACCAAGACCGAAAAAAGCGCGCCAAGTTCGGTCGAATTTGAAAGTTTTGCTGACAGTTTTCTTCGATTGCAGGGGCGTGGTGCATCATGAGTTCTTGCCACAGGGTAGAACGGTCAATAAGGAATATTACCTGCAAGTTATGCGCAATTTGCGCGAAGCAATCCGCCAGAAACGCCCGGATTTGTGGAAGAACGAAAATTGGCTTTTGCACCACGATAACGCCCCCTGCTCACACATCGTTGCTTGTGCGCGAGTTTTTGGCCAAAACAACACACTAATGATGCCGCAGCCACCGTATTCCCCAGATCTGGCCCCCTGTGACTTTTTCTTGTTCCCTAAACTGAAGAGGCCCATGAAAGGACGACGTTACGCTACGCTTGACGAGATAAAGACGGCATCGAAGGAGGAGCTGAACAAGGTTAAAAAAAATGGTTTTTTGAAGTGCTTCGAAGATTGGAAAAACCGTTGGCACAAGTGTATAATATCTCATGGGGATTACTTTAAAGGGGACAAAATAGATATTCATGAATAAATGAATAATTTTTGAAAAAAAACACAACAGTCGCGATACGTTTTGAACAACATATGTATATATATATATATGTATATATATATATATATATATATATATATATATATTGCATGCAGTGCAAATATCATACGTTGTTTGCCATCGTTGCATTAGGAGACAATACGGGCGGTCAAGCAGAGCTACCGTGGTGGCTGTGATTTTGGCTTTGATTTATCTATCGGCAGCGAGAAAATACAACGGCGCTTGTTCGGGCGGCAAATTCGCACGCCGCCTGACACTTCTCTAGCTCTCTCTGGCACAATTCAAATCATCGATGTTTGGCCGGGCTACTGATTAATTCGGTCGTAACGGTTTGCTAATTATTCGGGCCCAGCGTCCCCATACACAGCGACCGGGCGGTCGCGACAATTGACAACCAGAGCATTCGTTTATCTCCTATCTTGCTTTCCCTCTCTCTCTCTCGTTCTCTCGCTTGCGCACTATCTCGCTTCGTCTGCGCCTCAATAAGTTTGAGCTTGTCCTTTACTAGATTATCGGTAGGAATTAGTAGCGGCAGCCAGCAGCGACGGGATAACATATTTAGATTCAAAATGAAAACAAAATAAATTGTTGAAAAAATTGAAAAACAAATATTGTCGTTCGTGCCCCGTTTCAGTTACTCCACATTTTGCTTTGTCAGTTCGTCGTCTGAAGTCTTCTTCTTCCTCTTCTTCTTTTTGGTCGTTTCTGTAACAATTATTCCGCATTGGTCCTAAGATGCTCTCTATCTCAGGCCTCTTTTGTTCAACAACGAGCCATTCCAATTCCTGTCGTATTAACCTTGTAAATGAATCAATAATCAAATCCTGACTGTTGACCTGTCTGTTGACTGTTGGTCTTGGCTAACTCGACATCGCGGTAACTGTCTCTCA
>QVRM01003478.1:0-52531 GCA_003439945.1 Dermanyssus gallinae | reverse complement strand
ATAAATCATCACAATATTTTCTATATATAGAGAGAGAGAGAGAGATCTGGACAGTAGGAAAGAAGTGGAAAAAAGACAATCACTCTCTCATGAATATTTCTGTGCCTCTTTTGTTGTTGCCCGAACGCTTGCCTTGCCTTTCTAGTACTGTATAATACCCTGTTGTATAACGAACGGGTACCAAACAGCTTCTAACCTTCGTATTATTACCTATTGATTAGTGATCTGATGATATGGTCTATCTGCGTGTGGCAGGCAAAGACTTTCACCGCTGCGAACAATTTTGACAAATGCCGCCGCTCAACTTTTTTTTGTCTTTTTCGGGGCTGACTCTCAGCCAAGACTCTCAGCCGCTCGACTACAACTAACTACTCTTACTACTACTACTACAGACTACGGACGAAGCTCTCTGACCGCTTAGGCGGTTACGAATAGCCGGTCCATACATATCACTCACCATCATTAGCGAGCTTATCGATCTTGCTCTGGACACCGTGCGTGTCTCGCATACGAATCTTGGCCGTCTGCCCGGCTAGCCAGGGTATCTTGGAGTTTTGAGCGGCCGCCAGCCCGCGTCCGAGGCCCCGAAGTCCTGCCGACGACGACATGATCATGAGGACGCCGCCGACGCCCGATGACGTCGGAGGCGGCGGCGGGGGAGCCGCGCGGCCGGGCACAGCAGAAGCGAAAAGCAGTGAGGTGTTGGGTGGGGGTTGCGGGCGCAGATGATGATGACCCACCACCGTTTCTACCCCACTATAGAGTAGTTGAGGAGGAGGTGGACGCCGATAGCTTGCGCGCGACGACGACGACGACTTAAAGCTCGATCGATTGTTGACTGATTCGTCAGCAATGGGCTAATACTTTTTGATGTTGCTGCTATTGTTGCTTCTGCTGCTGTTGTTGTTATTGTTGCTGTTGTTCTTGTTGTTACTGTTGCTGTTATTGTTGTTACTGTTGCTGTTGTTGTTCTTCTGCTTCTTCTACTTCTACTCGTAGTATGACAGTGACAACGGTGACGTCAACAACAACAACAACAACAACTTGCTGGATGCAGGCAGATGACGTTACGCCGGATGCCCACCAGCTTCTGACAGCGCCCGCGCGGGCGTAGAGAGAACCCACAACAGAGGCAGGGGCGGCGGCGACGGAGGCGGCAGCAGCAGGGGCGGCGCGAACTCTACCTACAGATACAGGAGACCCAGCAGAACTGCCAGTGGCCGCTGACCACTGCCACCACCAGCTCAGGTCCTTGGCCTTGCTTCACCACTGGCCTTGGTGAACGCGGCGAACAAGCGGCGGCGATGGTGACAAACAGCACAATCAAGCTGAATACGCATACCAGCAACACCAACACACACACACAGACTCAAAGACAGCACCTCCGGAACACCGAACACTTTTACCCCTACTTGAGCAGCTTCATCATCATCATCATCACCACCACCACATCTTGCTTGTCACAACCAGGACACCACCACAACAGCCAGGGCACCACGACAGCCAGGGCACTACAATAACCAGGGCACTACGATAGCCAGGGCACCATTGGCGACGACGATCACAGCGCCGATGACAGCGACGTCGACAGGCACACCACACACACAACACAACACACAGCAACAACAACACTATCTCTCAGCAGGACAGCCACCAGTCAAAAGCCGGGCACTTCTGCAACAGTCCGCTGTAGAGCTGCAGGCAGGAACTCAGGTATCGCTGTCGGACGGAACAGACCTGCGGACACCCGCGACGACTAGATTCGTCGAGAAGTCGGTCTTCTGACTGCGAGACTGAACTGGCAGTGCGAGGGAGGTAGGTCGTGAGATTGTTGAGCAACTTGGCCAAATGCTTGCCGGGGCTTGCTTATCTGCGGCTGTGCGTGCAGGCGGGTCTGCGTGTATCTATTGTCTGTCACAGTTTCTGTGTGACTGTTTCGAGCCGTTCGAGGATCGATTGATCGTCGTCTGATCTCCTCTCGCTTCGTCGTCGTCGTCGTCCCGTCGCTGCACCCCCTCCACCACCACCACCACCACGACACTGACGGACTGACCAAGACAACGACGGCGACAACTACAACAACAACAACAATACAACAACAAAGACAAGATCGGCGGCCCTGAGCACCGTCACCGACAACGATACCGTTTGCAACACTAGCAGTGGTTAGTCGTAGAAGTAGTAGTCGTGTTGTTGTTGTTGTTGCTGCTGTTGTGTTGTTGTTGTTGCGGTTGAAATTGTTTGCAAATTACTGCGGCTGGTTCTGTTGCCAGCACAGCGGCGCCACAGAGCACATCATCATCATCAACTCGGCTGTGGTCGAGGCCGTAGCCCGAGCCCTAGTCTCATCAACTCTCACTCCCCCTCCGCTCGCCGCCTTCTCCTCCTCTCCTTCATAGAGACATCGAGACGATAGATAGTCGACTTAGCGGCGGCCGGAACCGCGATGCCGGTGTCAGTAGCACAGCAACGAGAAGGAAGAGCAACGAGAAGAAAAGAACTTCAACAAGCAAGACACAGTAGGAGTAGCAGCAGAAAGCGAACGATCTAGTGGGTGAAAATCGCTTTCTTTCCTCTCTACTCCGTCGTGCTCTGTTGCAGCTGTGCTGCAGGTAGACACGTACAACAACAGGCAGGAGATCAGAACCACCACCTCCACCACCACAATCGGCAACAACAGCGACAACAACAGCAACAACAACAGCAGGACTACCACGACCCCCAACAGGAGAACTACAGCACAAAGGCAGCCGCCTCTGTCGCCCTCACCACCGCCGTAACCCCCACTACGACCAGCGTTACCCCGACCGTAGCCCCCCCACCACCAGCGTTACCCCGACTGTAGCCCCACTGTCGCCACCACTGTCGTCACTACCACCACGACCACGACCAGGACTACCCCGCTGTCACGGATCTTGTCGGTTGTTGTTTCTATGCCTCGATCTGTTCTCTGGCGATCAGCTGGCCCTACTGGTGGGTTGGCTGTTGGCTGGCGCTGCTGGCAGGAAGCCTGACTCAATGGATGAAGCAGCCGCCGCTACTCAGCTGGCTGACACTCAGTTAGTCAAACAGACAGACAGACATACAGACGAATAGATCAAACAAATCAGTAGTAGAGTTGGTTGGTCTACGGCGGTGGCGGCGGCAGCAGCAGCGGCTATGCTGATGGTAGAGATCGCGGTGCTGCTGCTACTGCAGCTGCTGCTGGCGCGGGTACCCAGTGACGGTGGTCGTAGTGCACGACGGCAGTAAAGTATAAGGGAAGGTTGGTTGTAGGCAAGAAAGAGATTGTCGTTTTGCCGTCTCTCCGACCCGACACTCTGTCTGTCTGTCTGTCTGTTTGTATGTCTGTCGGTCTATCTGTATGTCCGTCTGTCAGAATGTCCCCATGGCCTGTCTCTTTCTCTCACTCTCGTCCTTTTCTTTCCCTCTCTAGATCTCGCGCTCTCTCTCTCTCTCACTCTCTCTCTCTTTCTCTGTGTGTCTTGTCACCTAGTAAGCCGTAGTGATGGGGCAGTAACAGCAGCTGCAGCTGCAATAGAAACAGCCCAGCGATTCTGGCTAACGCAAGCGGTGAGCAACAACCAGAGAGAGAGAGAGGATCACCTCCAGATCGTCCGACAGCTGATCTGGTGGTGACTAGATGATGCTGCTGCCGCCACAACTCAATTTCGCTGCTCGCTCGGCGCCAGCAGCAGCACCACCACGGCCGATATGAGTGAGAGCCACACTGAGAGCCAGTTGGTCGCCCACCCGCATGCACACTCAACGCAGCTTGCCCACAGCCAGCTTCACAACAGGCCACAAACGCGCGGTACCTCGTCGTTGTTCGCGTTCGATGACTAAGTATGTCACATACATACATACATATATATGTATATGCACCCCATACTAGCCTTTGATGGTTTTGAGGAGCTGTAGACCTGTGTACAAGTGTAAACCATTCATAAGATTAATAAAACCTATCTCTCTCTTCTCTGTCTATACATATATATATATATATATATATATATATATAGCCAAAGACGATCGGACGATACATTCAAGTCAATGACGGCTCATCGTTTCGTCGGCACGCTGACTCTAGCCTCGATCTGACAGTGCTTCTCTGCCCTTTCCACCACGGTGTTGGATGGAGGCGCTATGGGGAAGGCAAACGTACACAAGACGGACCTTAAAGCGACTGACTTTGACAATCGCGCGCGAATACCTTCCTTGTCGTCCATCGCCGAACACACTCTCATTTAATCCCGGCGGTACAATAAGCCAATTGACACAATTTTCTCACGCTTACAAGCTTGCGGAAATCTGAACTATATAGTGGTAGCAACGTCATTGAAACAATCATTTAACAAAACGTCACCGTACCCTCCATCGATACGGTAGAACAGGTATTATACGCGTCCGCACCTTTATTGTTGGACATCTAGAATTGAAAAACATTTTTAAGAAGGTTGTTTTTAATTCTAGACCATCCTCCGTCCCCTACGGGCTTGGAACTCGCCCTGCGGTATAAATTCAATGATTGAGAGGAGTTCCACACCAGTGCCGAAAGCCAGTGTCGAAGACACTGCATCAGGCATCCCCCCTCCCCCGCTAAAAACAAAGACGAAAAAAAAAGAAAGGCCAACAGATCCCATTCCCAGCAAGAAGACATTTTTTAGATGAATTTTTTTTCTTGTTGGCGATAGTGCCAAGTAGCAGACGATTCGCATTCGCCGCGCCGGTTGCCGCCACCAGCGCACCGTTGCTCTGCGTTCGTCGAATTCGATTTGGCGGGCTGCAGTGAGGCCGGCTGCGGCCTCACCGCTGGTGGGTGACAGCGCAGAGATAGTAGTGACCAAGAAGAAGAAGAAGGACCAAACAACAGAGACAGATCGAACAGATGTGAAATGTCGAAGTTACACCTAAGTGAACACCTATGTGAGCCGTTGTTTGTACGAATGCAAATATCAAAGTGCGAAAAGCGCAACGTACAAGAAAGCCAATGACTGCCCCACCCAGACACACATGTGAATGAATCAGTGACGCCAATTCGTGGCTCCGAGGAAATTCGGCTGAGAATTTCGCGCGGCGAAACTTCTTCTGACAAGAGCAGCAAAGTTGAGCTGTAGTTGAAGCACGATCACATATATATATATATATATATATATATATATATATTGAAGAGAGTAAGGTTAGCCAACCTAATAGGGCTAATTTAGTACTGCGGTGTTAGCAGTGCAATGCCAACAGCTGAGTTCTCAATGCCGGCAGCATCAACGGCGTCCGGATGGCGGTTAAAAACAACAAGAACAGCAACACGTCTGGTCCTATATCATGTATAATAAATATATGTACTTATTGTATGCATCGAGAGTAATATCAAGAGGAGAAAGCATAGAGAGTGAAGAAAATGAGTGAGTGAAGAAAAAACAGTGGACTTCTGCTGCATCTTTGTCAACTGTTGAGATCGTCACCACCACTGCTTCTATTCCGACCCGGGCTGTCAGTTGTGAGCAAGTATGTTGCAAGTCGATGACAAAGTGGCCGAGGCTCGTGATGCCATCCTGCAGATCCTCAACGATCGCGAGGCGCGTAAGTGAACTTCGAACTGACGAACATGCGAATCTATTCATCTACAATATATAAATATAATTATATATATATATATATATATATACAATGTCAGTTCTGCTTTTAGTATCAAATATTATGTAAACCAAGTTACTAAGCGGGATGATAAATTCGCTCATGGAAGACCAAACTCGCCGCGTGACTCTTAAAAAGTATATGTATATATACAATTTTATGTATTATAAGGGATATAATGTCAGTTCAACTTTTAGTATCAAATATTATGTAAACCAAGTTACTAAACGGGAGAAATACTGATAATAATAAAACCACACATATTCATTTTTTTCTTTTAAAAAAGCTGTATTGCAAATTATTGAATTAAAAATGAGTCATAATATGACAATGAAAAAGGAAAGGAAATTAATTCGATTAGACGATATTTTTTTCAAATTGTTGAGAAAATAGTGTGGCGCAGATTGTTGAGATAATACATATAAAATAAAATGTAATCCTATCGATGGAAAGAATCGTACTATGAATGTAATATTATAATTTAAAAAAAAATCGCAAATTTAAACTAATTGCTGCTGAACTTTACAGTGTTTAGTTATATTCATCAAGTTAACAAAACTCTGCAACACTAATTGATTTTACAACCCGAATGGCGTGCTGCGCGTTAGAAAAATATGCGTTGTACGAAATTAATTATTTTTGCAGTAGTTATTTTTCTACTCTTGTTTCGATGTTGATTATGTCGGCAGGATACAAATACACGTGTATTCGTGTATAATATGAACAAAATGGCAAGCGTATTCCTAAACACATAATATGCGTATGCATTCCCAAGCCCTTCGATAACGCAACTACCGCCGTTGGTAACTTTAGTTTCTATGGCAGACCGCGTGTCCGCTGAAAACAAATCCTGTATCTCCATGACCATGATATACTAAAATTGTCTCTAAAAAAGGAATTTACTTGCTTTGTACATTTCTATACAAACGTCTGACTTGGAATATGCATCGGCACGAGCGTATACACATGGCGTTTGGAAACAGAGACCTCGCTTACTATGTATATTTGCATATATATATATATATATATATATATATATATATATATATATATATATATATATATATATATATATGGCTTTAGAACCGCTTTAACGGCGGCATATCGTCTTTGCGTTGCAGTGGAGTCCTACCATCGTGCAGAGTATGACTCATTTTATAAGATTGTGGACACGATGCCGGAAACTTTCCTCGTTATTGGAGCCCCACCCGAGCTGAGAACTGCCACGCTGCACTTCAATGCGTTTTTCCTGGCAAAGGTAGGCGTTGCATCTATAGAGCAATCTAGGAAAGTATTGCAGATAGTGGCGTTGGGAGTAAAACGAATCGACATGAAAAGTCCTTGTAAGTTCTAAATAAATTGGTTCCTTTCTCCTTATTAGCTCTTCTATCTCTCTCGACATTGTAAAAAAATGACGTTTTGTCGTCAGTTACCGTCGAGACCGATTTTGCGGCGTCGAACACTGTCTAACTATTGGCCATATTTGAATTCCGTTACCGAATTACGTTTCTCTTTGAAAAATCTATATGAATATTGGGCCTAGTGTCATTCTAGATCACCTGTGCAAATAAATATATATATATATATATATATATATACCCATTATCTGTCATCATATATATTTCATTGCTGCATTGACAATAAGAAGCTGACGTGATTAACAATTAACTAGCGTAACAGGACTGTACAGTATCGTAAGCCTTCGTAAAGTTCTCCTTATATGTGCATATATATATTGATTTATGTGCCAAGAAAAAAATAAAAAATACCTAATATAATACCGATTTTAAGGGAAAGGTGTTTTTGTTTTTCACACACATATGTATATATATATATATATATTTTTTTTGATATACTGATATATTTTAATTAAAAAAGTAATGTATATATATGCACATATACGGAGAGCTTTGTGAAGATTTGTAGAAGAGAAATATGTATATATATATAATGAGTTAGAAACTATTATTTTTCTTTACCCGTCCTGCGTATGTGTACACATCTGAGTAGTATACGGTTATTGACTTCCGTACACCCTCTTGGGGGGGTCTTTAGCTAATATTACCATCATATCAGGTTCCATCTGAAAGTAAATACAATTATACTTATATATAGTCCATCTGAAAGTAGATACAATTATACACATATCGACCGAAATATCCCAATAAATACTTCCACAACGATATCCTTGAATGATTTGCGCATCGTATCGATAATAATAGTAGTTTCGAAATAGTAGTATCTGTGCATAACGTTGAAGTGTGACTTTACACGTCCTTCTGATGCCGTTTTAGATCGTTACAAAGGCACGTTCATCGGGGTCCTCCGAAGTAGTAAGCCGAATCGCGATGTATCTCATACATCGACTCTTGGGCGAGCAGGACAAGATTGCCGCCACTGCTCTGTTGGCCATGGTACGCAGCAACTTTGCGGTCAACAGCTCGCTGGCGCTACCTCCCGGCGAGCCAGCCTTGGTGAAGCTCGAGGACGACAACTGCGCATGCTACGTGCGCGGCGTATTTCTCCAGATCATGGCGGAGTTTCTGTATATGGTGCCCGACCTTGAGGTGAAATCATTCTACACTCAGCTGATGACCATCTTACCCGAGGTTTTCGATGAAAAGGCCACCCTTCAGGCATGGCTGCGCTGTGCTCGAGCGCTCTACGATATCGTGCTTGAGATCGAGCTGCCGTCACTTCGAGAGAACGTTGTGGACAACGTTGTCACCATCATGAGCTATTTAGCTTCGGACGGCCGACTGGAGGAGTTTCAGGATGAACTGCAACCATTTATTGCCTACGCGAGCCAGTACGAAGTTCTCTCGGTGAACAATGTCAGGGTGATCGTGAACGCATGGCAACAGCTCGTACCGCTGCATGGTCGTTTGATTGGGTGGCTTGTGAGGTCAGTTCCGTCAGACCGAAATATCGGCTTAACGGTTCTAACCCACCTTCCTGACCTCCTGCGGCAGCAGGGTGTGGAGAAACTCGTCGAAAACCTAGAAATTGGTCCACAATATCTGGAGACGGTCTGTCTTACCAAAGACTGTCTGAAAGTGTTTGAGGTTCTAAGCCGCAGGCCGTCACTAGTTCCTGCGGTACGGGCGCAGACCGAGACCTACTTCCAGAAATTGTTTCCTATTTCGAGTTTAGAGACCTACGAACAGGCAATCGTATGCAGCCGTATCCTGCTCAATGTCGCGTCTCGAAGTACGGAGCACTCGGTGACGAACGTAGTGTTCGCTCCATTGCTAAGCTTCAGTCCGAGTGTGGCGTCATTCGTACGGGACCGCCATGGCATTACAGTCGGCGTGAGCGAGCTATCACGCCAGGTGAAGCTGGTTTCGCAGTGTATCTCGATTGTGCCTCTCTTCCCGGAGAGTCCGCGTGAACGCAACGGTTCGTCGCAACATCATCCTCGAGGCGATCAAGAAGCGCGACCTTGTCGTGGCGGTCATCGACAACCTTCACCTGTACAAGGACGCTTGTGAAGTCGTACTCAGGACACTCGAGAACCTCCGTCTTCAGCGCAGAGGAGACACAGCATTTGGCAGCGGACGCTGCTAGCGACTGTCGTGCTTACTGGCGAGCGGTGGAGCGGGCGATCCTCTGGCCGATCTAGCAGGAGGATGCTGTTGCGAGCGTCGTGAGTCGCGACTGATTTCGTCGGCCGTCAGCGATGCACTGGCCGACTGCGTTGTGTCCGTTCTGAGCACGAGGGATTTCGTCGACGCGGAGATGAAGAATCACGTGTCCATACGAGCTAGTCTTCACGTGAAGTTCGGCCAGCGTCAACTCGACAAACTGCTCGACGTGTTCCTCGCCGAGAGTAACTATCTCGTGCGTATCGGCCTTGTCGGCGCGCTCTACCACGTTCTGCAGAACAACCCGTCGCTGCAGCCGAACATCGATCTGGCCATGCAGTTCTCGGACGTGGAGAATCGCGACGTGTACGAAACCAGCCTCATGCTCGTCAGCCGAATCGTGGCCGCTCGGCCGGCGCTCAAGGCTACCTACTTCTGTCACCTCGTCGTTGCCGCGTGCGCGAGCGTCATGTATCTCCGAACGGTGGCTCTCAGCGAGATCCACTGGCTGTCGCGGCATTCGGGGGTCACGCTCAAGCAAATGATGATCGACAACCGCCAGGTGGTGGCGCAGTGTGTGTTTCGCGCAGCCGTCGAGGCGCCGACGCGCAGCCTCGAGAGCGTGCTCGAGGGCGTTTCGGACGTGTTCGACGCCGACTGCGTCAACGTGGTGCCGTGCCTCAATCTGCTGCATCGGTTCCTGCTGCCGATGTTCGTGGCGCAGGGCGGCGAGGAATCGCAGCAGCGAGTGCGCGAGATCGCGAAACTGAGCGGCACCGGCAGCGGCAGCGCGGTGCTCGAAAGCACCCACTCGAAGGTGCTCGCGCTGACGGCCAAGTACCTGCCGCAGATTGTCGCGTATCTCTTCGCGACACACCGCCGAGACCCCGAGCGGAAGTGTATGGCGTTTCTGAAGTTTGCCATCGGGAAAGACTGGCAGACGGCGTTCACTGAAGGCATGCCCCATCGCATCATCTACGAGTTTATGACCTATCTGGCGGTGAACGAGGCAGGCGTCAAGCACGGAATCAGCTACGTGGCGCGAATACGCGGACGTCATATAGCCGACGACTCCGACATTCGTGCGTTTGTCTGCGAGCACCAGAACCTTCTCGGAGTGCTGTTTCTCTACGACACCAACATTCGAAAGGTGCTGTCCGAGGAGAAGTTGCAAATCATCAGCAGCTTGCCAGAATTCATACGCTTTCTAGGCGTTCAGCACGTGACCAGTGTACGAATCAAGCTGATGTACGTCTTGAGGGCGGCATCTTCGGTGGCCGAAAGCGACGTAGCTCTTCTGCGGTGCTGCGCCGATGCGTGGTTCATGTTCGTGAAGTCTCTCGATAAATCGACCCTGCCAACAATACTCGGCGACCTGGTCATGTCTGTGCTGCCCCTGCTGAATTCGCCCGAGGTGCTGTCGCAGGCCAAAGAAATTCTTGAATATCTACTAGTTGCCAACAAGCATTGTTATGTCGAACGGCTGCATGAGTTGGCCTTTTTGCAGGAAATGGAGAAATTACCGATGTCGATCAGAAAGACACTGACGTCGACGAAAAACATCACCTTCAAGGAGTCGCTCGGAAACTCGGTTATCAACATATGCAATGAAAGCAACAATGTTCGGAAACTCGTTCTCAAGCGGCTGGCGAGATTGCTCTCAGAAAACTACGAGTCGCTCTCGGAACTTCTTGACTCCGAGGCGGAGACGGAGTTTATCTCGGAGATGATTCGTCTGCTGTTCGCGTGTTGTCAAACGGGAGACCCTGTAATACACTCGTTGGTGGGGGAGTGTCTGTCGCATCTGGGCGCCCTGGATCCCGCCCGTGTATCGTTGCGAGCTAGCACATCGGAAGTCAACGTACCGCTGTTCATAACGGAGGATTCGAAATTTGCTCACGGCTTACTTAAACGACTTGTTAACACGTTTCTTACGTACAACCATCACAACGACATGCAGAATAAAGCTTCGTACGCTATCCAGGAGCTGTCGAAAACCTACCGCCTTCCGGACGATAAGGAGTTGTGGTGTCTATTTCGAACGCACGAGCAGGAAGTGATCAAAATGCTGAGCGGCACAAAATACGAATGGACTAGCAAAAGGCATGACAGTAGTCCAGTTAGTCGTCCAATTTTTGATGGTCCCCTTGGAACCGACTTTCGAGCTTGGATTAACGCCTGGATCAAGTCGTTGCTCCCGCTTGTTCGCGATCCCACCGAGCACCACGTCATGGATCTCTCGAGTCTCATATCAGCTAACGATATTGCGGTGGCCCAGTTCATCCTGCCTAGCCTCGTCTCGACCGTCATGGTAACAGCATCTGAAGAAGATGTGGAGCACATTAAACACGAAGTGGTAAGTGCCTAATCGCCGACACATTGGCGGGCCGTTGCAGGAATATATTGTATATGTACATTCGCTGTGCGGCACATTTGATGCTATAACATTAACGACTTAATTGTCCTTAAGTTTATCTGTACATCCCTATGATACGCGGGCTGATTATCTGTATGCATAACATATAATAAAACAAGCTTAGTCGTCGTCTTCTAAATGAGCTTAGAGTATAAGCTGAATAAGTTTTTTTTTTTTTTTTTTAACATAACATCACTTTTATTTCACATAAAAGGGTTGGTATCAATATACATACTTCTGTAAGACAATCGTAATTAATCACCAAATAGGCGAGCACTATTTGGATTATCATGGGCCCATTTGGCCATACGCCAAGCAAACAGTTGCTGACTTACCGCGCGATCATCAGCCGGTACTGTGCTGTATAGTTAGTAAGTAAGCAAGTAAGTTTATAGCAGCATTGGCCCTGATCCCGTGACGTTTAGGTACGAACGACTAACGTATACCATTCTTGGCTCTCTTTGCTACCTAGATAAGCGTACTTGACGGCGGAGCTGGCGTTGGTGGGGGTGCGTCATTGCGCTCGAAGGAGATGCAGCATATGGCTACGCAGACCGTATTCTCCCTGCTCGAACACCTCCGCGGAGTGGCCAAGGTTGCCGCGCAAATGCAGCAGCGAACCGGCACACGCTCAGCCAGCAACGGCAGCAGTAGCACTTCCAACGGATCTAATAGTCATGACAATGACGATAGGTTGGTATATGTCAACAGCTGAATAAAAAAGCAAGCAATGCTTCCGGTGGCGTTGTGTCAATAGTTACCGCGTGTTGTTGTTGTTGTTGTTCATCACGCCTGCATTGCTCTGCGTTCGTATTTGTCTCGCATGCTAACCAATAGTACCTGATCAGTGTAAACCAGCACACCGCTTTGCAATGCCTGCCGATGATTTAATCTACAATCCACACGCTGCAGCAGTTAACACTCGTGGTTATCGTTCGGCTTTTTCTTTCTCCGGCCTTTGGCTTAACCCTGACGGCCATATCTTCTCTCGTGACAGCATACGGAAGCGCTACATGATTATGTTGTCCAAAGGGCAACTGCCCGTTATGTGGATGACTCTTCTAGTAGGGCGATAATTAAAATTGTCGGACAATTTTAATTATTATTATAAACCATAATAATAATTAAACTTGTTCTACTTAAATAGGATGCTACTACGGAAAGGCCTTGTAATTTTTTATCCGTACAATTCATTATCTTACTAAAATCGACACTAATCTGCAATGTATGCAGAGTTTATTTCGGATCTACAATGTTTGCATTTGGTTCATTTCAGGGCATTTCAAGGTTGTATCATACTAACTGTTGACTCGTTTTTCTTGTCGATATTGGTATGTTCACAGGCGATTTAAGTTTGTAGAGGCCATTCCACAAGACAAGTTGGCGAAGGCTGCTTTCGGCTGTCAAGAGTATTCTCGGTAACGTAACTTGAAATATCGATAAGAACGCAGACAGAAGAAATGACGACATTAATATGTTTTACGCATATATACACAGTCGGTTCAATGAGATCCAAGACTACCTCGAAATTATGTCATAATAAAAGTAATAACGTTAGGTTTTGACACACTTCCAGAAAATCGTTTACTAAAATGCTTTGGAGAACCAGTGTCATATAGGATTTTTGATTGAGGTTTGAGAAAAAGCATGAAATCTGTCTGGCAAATATGGGGGTGTTCCGGAACCCCCTTGGGCTAAAAGCTGACGAACAAGAATACTTTCGTGAGCCAGTGCATTGTGTGAAGAAAACGACATTTGCCAGAATTATAAAGTGCGGGCGGAGCACGACGAATTTTCGCGAGCGTTTAAAAACCTCTACATAGAATGTCCCTTAACAATCTGATCAGGTGGGAACAATTCTAGGCGAACACTTCTTTGAGAATCAAGAAAGGTATGAGTTTGGTCTTCACATTGAATTAGCTGAGTTATTTTTTCGCCTTTTAGCAGAAAGCGCCAGATCGCTTTTAGCAAATCGCGGTTTATAGAGTTGGCGCTGGCATACTTTTGCTGTTGATGCTGCCTTCAATTGTCTACGCTACTCGTTCTTCCGTCAAATGTTATTGTCTGGGATGTCCATTGATGACAATTGATAAGTTCAAGTAATACCTATGGGAAAGAAAGCTGGCGGTTAAGTTAGTTATGCTTAATTCGTAGGAGGAAGTTAATATCGGCATACCTCAAGGACCGATAAATTGTGGCTTACATGTTCATGATCTTTCTGAATTTCTGATGAAATTGTTTGCCACGTTCAAACTGCTTTAGATTAATGAAATGAATAATGTGCGCATTGCTTTGCTTGCGTTCAAAATTATGAGAGTTAAGATTCAATTGGAAATTTCCTTACCACGTACCTACTGTGAAAATATTCGAATTTGTGCAAATGCGTGAAAAGATGCAATATGTATTAAAAAAATAATTGCAACTCAAACGGTTATCTGAATGTCCTGTACACTGAGACAGTCTTTTTACTTCTCATTTTTACGGGAACCTAGGCAATATGAAAACGTAGTCGCTTTAATAAACCGAAAAAAAACAGGCTTACACAGATTACACTTAAAAGTAATTAGAGTGCCCCTTAGCAGTACAAACTGGTAGTAGAAAAATCTCGGTCTACGGACTTCTACATTTGTCAAAAACATGGCACCACTTATATTTCGCACAAAAAATCAGTCCCGGAACTTGTTGCGTTTCATTTATATGAAACTACAGACCTTGAAAAGGCCACTTGCTTTAAGTACGTATTGTGCCTGGTCCGAGCCGACGACTTCAGGTATTCGAGCATTCTGTCATTGTCTTCACGGTTCCGCCAATATTAAGAAATGATCCATAGTAAAAATGGTCGAGGTTGTTTCATTATATTGGATGTAGTAGGCGAAAATATTTGCTTTGTACAAAAGCTAGCTAAGAGTAAGAGTTAAGAGACACTCGTATTCCCCTACATCTAACTCGGACTCTGCGTATTCCCAGAGCGTTGATGCACTTATCGCGGTACCTACGAGCGAATCCGGACAAACTGCAGGACAATCTGAGTTTTCTGCAGGACATCTATGTTGGTCTTAACGATCCCGATGGCGTTGCCGGAGCAGCCGAGCTGCGCAAGAAGGACGCTTCACTCAAAGAGAAAATAATCGAGCACAAGGCGCAAGGTGGGCGCAGTTTGATTTGTAAATAGCCTAACAAAGTGGGCTAGTCTATTTGTGGACACGGTGTCTTTGTCTCGTACGCCGTTAAACGTGAGGCCATTACTCTGTTACAGGTCGATTGCAGGACGCGCTAACATGCTATGAACGACTAATCAGTTGTCTGGGCTACGGGGATCCGAACGCAGTCGAATCTGAGCAGCACCAACGAGGAGTTGTCGAGTGTCTCCTTGCGCTTCACCAGCCTCTTTCCGCACTAACACATGCGAACGGAATGATGGCTTTGGCTCAATCACAGCAAGAACAACAACAACAACAACAACAACCGCAGCAGCAACAACAACAACGGCAAGAGGAACAGCAACAAGGACAGCAACCTTCCACTTCGGTGTCGTTTGATCGGCAGACACTAAGAAGGAATACGAGCCAGGCCGTGGAACAATCACAGACTGAACAGTCGCAGGTATATATATATATATTTATTTATATATCTATATGTCTATATATATGGTCAGTTTTTGGCAGGATAAAAGCTGTACTTACACCGTTATGTGCTATAAACCGTACTTACACCTTCAGTCCTGCTGTAAACCGAGCCGACTCGCCATGCTAATGACATCGCTTTTGATGAAATGCTCGTTCGTGATTCACGATAATGCTCTGCTTGTTCTTTTTGTCCTCGTTGGTTGGCTGCAAGATGGTGGCGATGACAGACTGGAATGCGTACCGTGTCGAGGCCGCGTGGAGACTCGGCGACTGGTCGGCCCTTGAGGACTACCTCTCGGAGAACCAAAGCGTGGAGCGACGCCAGGATGGCATGCGTCGTCGCTCGTATAACGCGTTTGGCCTGTCCGTTGGAGGCCTACTCTCGGCAGCGCAGTGCCGAGACCGGAGCTTGTTCTTACAGAAGCTGGATGAGAGTCGGCGGCTTGAGATGATACCCGCGACTGCCGCCTGTCTTCAGCCTGAAGTCTACGTACAGGTGCTGACTGTCTGAGTTGCCGTATGGCAGTCATTATTACGGCCGTTGACGATTAAACACAGAAAATAAGAATTGTGTATTATATATATATATATATATATATATATATATATATATATATATATATATATATATCTATATATATATATATATATATATCATACCAATGGTCAAACATCGTAAAGGCATATATGAGGACGATTTTTTCATTAAGGACCGGATCCTTTTGTTAAATATGAATTGGAGTGTGTTCTTTGCTGAGCTACAGCGTATTTGTGCGTTAAAGTGTAACTCTCTATTTTTGTCTAAATCTATTGCTCGTCATAAAAAAAGTGCATTGTCTTGATTTATTTAAATTATGTACCTAGTTTGCTGCCTTATTGCCGTTCTGAATGAAAACATAAACGCATCGATTCTTTCTCTATGCACTTTTTATGATGAAGGTCTATGCGTCGACGGTGGTTAGGCTTCACATGCTGAACGATCTTCAACTTGGTGTGGAGAAGCTGGTTGGCTTCGAAGATAAGCAACTCGACCGAGGAAAGGTTGGTCGTTGCGCGTTATGTTTCTTTGTTGTTGATCTATTCAGTTCGGTGTCTAGCTTATTTATCTATACTTGTTATATTACCTACAGAAAACAAAATGGTTACTCTGCTTATCTTATTGTAGTGCGTTGTTAGTTGCTTGGTGATATACTGAATTGCCGACGGCAGTTATATTCTAGCGAGCTAGGGCAGTAATGGGTATATATATATATATATATATATATATATATATATATATAGTATTAAAGTATAACGGCAACAGCCCCGGGGCTGGCTCTAAGTAAGCGCGGGGCATTCGGACACCACGGGCTTGGAAGTTAGAGTCATAAGATCATAACTAGCCGTGTCTACGCGTCAATTTTTCAAATCGTGCGGTGCGAACGCGACTAGTTACAATTATCTGGATAGCATCAGCAACAGCAGCTGTGGGCAGGGGTTAAGGGGATTAAGATGACATTTAAACTAATAGGATTGTGTGCTTTATTACATTGCATTTTATAATATGATATCGGTAAACTTGCGTACCTCCACAGACACACTCACCGATTATAAAACAGTTCTCGACCTTACATAATTTACGATGATAGCCATGAGATGTGACCCGTGTTATCAATGATTAGTTTTTTAGTTTTCTGCGGTCGCGCTTAAAGGCGGTGAATTTTTTTTGAGAAAACATGTGCCACTATTGAATCCATCTGTATGCCAAGTATTTACATGGCAGAAGTGTGTCGACACCTTTGAGGTCTGCGATCAGTGCCATCGCCGAGACCGCTTCAGCAAGCTTAATCTTGATGTGCTTAGTAAAACTTAACACCCAGGTGGACCTCTAGGTATGGGAAGCTGTTTGCAAGTTCCATCCGGTGTCTGTTCCGGTGGCGTGGTGGCATGCGTCTGCGCCTCGCGACCGGAGGAGACACATAGATGCGCGGGTTCGAGCCCCACCCTTGCACATTTGTATTTGTGGGGGTCCGTCTGTGAAGCAATGCGTAAAGCAGTCCAATGGACGTTAAATGTAAAAGGTTAAATGTAAAAAGGTAAAATGGCTGAGAGTCAGTCCCGAAAGTATTTCTTTTTTAAATTCCATCCGGTAGCCATTTACTCTAATGGAATTATCGGTTGATGCGTATGCTTCTCCACGACAAAACCTCATCATCTTTGATTTCCTTGTATTGACAGCAAGTCTTTTAGTGTCACATTATAGAGCCGTCTTGTGTAAGCTTCTATGTATGTATATCTTGTGAACTACAGATGTTTTTTAATTGTGCCATGATCACTACATCGTCTGGATATGGTGCGAATCGAGCACCTACTCTTTGCAGTGTACTGGCTAAGTCATTAGCATAGAGGACAAAGTCGGTCGATGCAATCGCCTCTGTTTGATCGAGATGAGGTTCAGAGGCAGCTGGTCTCGAACGAGGGTATTCATGCGGCCCCTGATTCAGAAATTGTAGTGAAGCTTCCTTTTAGTTAGATTTTCAAACAACGATATATATATATATATATATATATATATATATATATATATATATATATATATATATATATATATATATATATATATATATATATATAATTATTTATACATCTATTAACCAATATTACAATTTATGGTATTTATTTTACAACGTACTTACTCTGTTCAGTGGTGGAGCTCTGGAGCATTTTTGTAGATTGTCGCGAACAAAGTGTGCATTTGCTTTTCAAAAACGACCCAGTAATAATTCTCGAGCACCAGAACATGTAGCTTACCCATTTGTTTACACTGGTTCGTTTTTCAGCTATTGTCGAACCTCGCTAGCGTTGTAGACGCGTGGGAGCGTCGCCGAGTCCGTATGCGCCCTTCGGGCGTTCTTCACGAGAGCGTGCTAGAAGTTCGACGCGCGGTTCTTACGCTGGCCGCTCACCAGGCGGAACGAGCAGCACTAGACGCTCAGCCGCTCCACCAGGAAGTCTCCAGCTTATGGCTACGAAGCGCGCAGCTGGCCAGGGAGTAAGTCGGCGAGGTTTCCCTCTGTCAATTTGTTCGTGTGTCCGATTTGCGTCGACGGTCTCTTGTTATAGAGCCGTTCAATGGTGGCGTAACCAAGCGAACACTGTTTAAATGACTGTAACATGTTCATGTATAAACCTACATACACAAACATACGTATATATATATGAAATATATATATATATATATACCACTGTGATATGACATAGGGCCGGACACTATCAGCATGCGTACAGCTGTCTTTTGGAGGCCGAGTCCCGTGGCGGTGCTCAATCGGTTCTGGAAGGAGATCTCTGTCTCGAGAAGGCCACACTGAGTTGGGCAAAGGGCGACCACATGGCAGCGATTAAGGTGTTGGACGACTTCATCAACAAGCACGGCAATACCGAGGTCAGTTGTTTACTACTACACATAACGGCGACTGTGTCCCGGTTTTACTTATTCAATATTAATTTTTCAGTCAGAACTGGCGCTACAGATAGTCTTGTCTGTGATTCATAATCTCACAGATAACGAAAGTTCGAGTTCCTAAATGCACGAAAGATGTGGAAGTGTCACACAATCGACGATATACGTCGCTCGGCATCTAGGAATATGCGGTTTATATGCAGCTGTTTTACGTTGACGATCTGTAAACAGGCAGTGTTGCATTCCATTGATTTTTTGAAGCCTCTGCTTGTGAAAGCTGGCTGTCATTGATGCTCTGCGTGCATGTCCAGTACGCCTTTATGTCCCTATTGGGTCTCGTCATTCTTCGATATTTTCTTCGTTTCTATTAGTTGCGAAACACAGTTCATGCAGATGTACGCAGGTTGTCGTGTGAGCAGTGTTTACACTTTGTAAACCACATGTTTGCTAATGTCATTATCCATCGGCGTTGTTTGCTTATGCTGGACGTCGGGCCGGATGTCATCCATTGGCGTTTAGCGATCGGGGCAGGATCGCGCCATGGCCCGGGTACGGCTCTTACATGCCGAGTACTCGTGCGAGGCGTCGTGCGTCGACGTGGAAGCACAGCATCAGCTGTACAAGCGAGCCGCCAAAGGCTGACTCTAGCTGGGAAGACGGCTTCTATCGGCTAGCGAAGTCCTACGACGAAATCATCATCACACCCAAATGTGACCTCACCATTATGGTACGACCGTCTTATGCCTTACCAAGTCTTCGAATACCGCCTACACGCGCCCTCTTTCTTTTCTCTCTCTCTATCTCTGTATCCCTCTGTAGCTGAATTCACAACGATCGTAGAGATCATTCATGTCAAGGATTTAAATGGCACGTGTCGTTGTAACTATCCTGTAGACGAACCGTATCGACAACATTCTCCAGTTCTACTGCCAGTCTCTTCAACACGGCCAGGGTCACGTGTTTCACTCTTTGCCCCGTCTGCTGACCATCTTCTTCGACCTTGCCGAGCAGGTGGCCAAAACGAAGGAACAGGTGAGCATACCGTTAGGAAGCTTAATGCTTTTATGCTGCTTGTGTTGGGTCTTAATGGGCTGGATAACGGAATTGATTTTTGTTTAAAGGACCTGCTTTTTTAATTGTTTCATCGAATCTAGAATATGTATGCATATCTAAAAGCTTCCCGATTTTGCGCGGAAAAAATGCATTCAAAACGCCTAGTAGTTGAACTAATGTACTCATGCATACTAAAACAGCGACTGGAGCAAAAGTTGGCGCAGACAGTCTGCGCGGCTCTCGCAGAATCTCTCGGTGCTTCGGCCTTGTGTTTTTTACGCGGTGATGGGCCAGTTGGTGCTCGCGCATTGTTCATCCGCATCGGCGCGTCGTCGAACTGGTTAAGGAACTGCTATGCAAGGTGATCAAGGCCTATCCTGAGCGGGCACTCTGGAGTTTCTTTTTCACCACCAAGTAAGTTCTTTTTTGAATTCGGTCGAATGGCGGCAGTCATATTATCAATAGCAGCAGCATAGACATACATTCCAACGATAGGTAAGCGGCTGATCTCAGCGAATCACCACATGCTATATTGCAGCTGAATTAACCTAAGAGTTGACTGTAGGCCTCCTCCTCCTCCTCCACGATAAAGCACGTATGGCGTCTATCCGCTCGTAAAGCATTACTGTTGTTGTGTTGTTGTTGTTGTTGCTGCTGCTGCAGTTGCCGTTGTTATTATTATTCTTGTAGTTGTCCCCACTGTCTTTCTGATAGTGTTCCCATAGCCTAGTATGAGTTGCACTCGACGGTAGTTCTTCTCGATGCTTTGTAGGTACGAGAATCGAGAACGTCAGAGTCGCGCCCGCACGATCATTTCAGCGGTTGAAGTCGGTGATCCAGCGATTCGTGAGCAGACCTCGACTATGGGAATGATGACCGACCTTCTACTCGCGCTTTGCCGGGCCGACCTCTCGGCGAAGACCGAGTCCCTTCGAAGGTAGGCCTGAGTGACTTGTGGCTACTGCCGCTGCTGAGAACTGCAGTTTCTATATCTGGAGTTTCATATCTGCAGTCTCCATATCTGGAGGACGGTAAAATGCTCGTTGCGACGTGCCTCCTAAGTCACAAATATGAATATATTTATGGTGTTCACGTTTATGTTAATTGAAGGTAGATATAGCTTTTATTCATTACATACAGTAATAGTTTTACTTCCTTCATAGTGCAATGAACGGGCAGCTACTGTGTCGAATTTGTGACAGCGCAGAGAGGGCTGGGCTAAAAGTACTATCGATCTTTGTGTCAATATATTTTACGTGACAGTTGTTTGTAAGATTTCTGTTTCCACTTACCCGCAGCGTTGTGTTTAAGAATCGTACTAGGTTACATTTTTACGCATAGAGGAATTGTAGGATAAATTGAGTGTCCTCGGCGGTAGGGATCAGTCCCACAATGGGTCGTATATATATCACAAGATGATACGTTTGTATATTTGTGTGTCTGGTTTCCCCAAATGCTTGCCTACTGTGAAGAGTTTGTCCGGCTTTAAGCAAAGCTTTTGCTAGAGGAACCTTTGCGAAGGTCGTGTTGCCTACAGAGAAGCTGCTGGCCGTGGACATCGACGGAGGAGCGCCAAGAGACGTGTTTTTTCACACAATTGAGGACGAGGTAAGTTGTCACTCGTCACTGAGCCGACAAACGATGGCTCTAGAGTTTTGCCAGTGCTTGACGCATGTTGTCAACACCGCGCATTGATCATTTGCGCCAACAAAATGTGGGTAGAGTACTCGCTTTACGGAATCGTCTCTATGGACATTTTATTGCGATCTGCCATGTCGGCTCACATTCTGAACTGTATAGGTCGACTAGCTATATACAAAGTCACCTGCTCTCACTTTTATTTATGATCATGCACGGGAGCAAATTGTATGAAAGTATGTAATGAATGCTAGATGAATCGGTATCAACCTAGAGGTCACCTACCGGCAGTCCTCCATGGCAAACATGAATGATCAACTGAACCCTAAACAATTTTCACGTCGAAATCTTGCAGTGAGTTGCCGTGCCATTCAAGCATAAGGATACTGTTGCCAATACTGCAATTTTCGCATAGTCATTTATGTCTATGCCCGTTTCATTGTTCGCTACATGTAGCCCTGTTACTGCTCTCGATTTGGCGTTCCTGATGTCATGTTTAATTTTGTTTTCATTCCTTCCACCTGTACTATGTCGGTTGTTGCTGTCTCGTGCAGATACTCCTTCTACAATCTCTCCAGAAGCCACGCCGAATAACCGTCCTTGGGTCAGACGGCAAGAAGTACAGCTTTCTGCTCAAAGCGGAGGACGATCTTCGAAAAGACTGCCGTTTGATGGAGTTTATGGGACTAATTAATCGTTTTCTCGCCAAAGAACCCGACGCGTACAGCAGGTACGGAAGTCGTTGCTTGTTTCATTCCGACACGCTATGAGCAAGTAAATCGCATTAATACCTTGATCATCTGTCTATTCTACAAGGAACTGTATGCTCAAGAAGTGCATGTATATCCGAGTTTTGCACTGCTGTGCGTTCGTTAGTACCTAATAGAAGGAAGTCATGCTGGCAATTATTAGCTGATTTGTTCAGTCGCATCTAGTAAACCTTTTGTTCATCTATACTTCATTCAGACTGCGGCGTTATCTGATTATGACTATGTTTTTGTCCTCCTTGATCATATTTTACATCGCAGCCTTTGCGCTTTGGTACAATATGCTAGAATTTGCACTAGCTACGGCTGCGCTTGGTTTGACCGGTTCCCCTGTTTCTACCAATATGCACTAACACTTAACGGTTCTAATTTCCAGAAAACTACGCATTCGCACGTATCATGTGTCGCCTCTGGACGATAAATGTGGCATCATCGAATGGGTCGACAATCTGATGCCCCTTGTGGTTGCTGTCGACCAGGCGAATATTGCCGGTGGTTTTACGAAGGTTCGTAGGCCTATTAGTGAAGTCGTAGTATGTATATCCCCGACAGATCACATGGGCAGTGCTGCTAATGAGCGTTGTGAAAATTTAAAGGAGATAACGTTAAGGTCTACTGGAAAGAGGGCCAGCAAGGGCAAAGTTTACTGCAGAAAGGGCTCAAAGAACGTAGATTTTTTCCTACATAAAAGGGAATCGTGGAATTGTCTATATATAGCAATGTAGGTATAATTGTTTGACACTATTTGTAAGATGGGTTGTTGGGCGTTTATGGATTATGGGCTTGTATATAGCTAGTTTACGAAGGCGCAGAAGGAAAAGTGCAAGAAATTAGGCTGTAGAAATTCTAGAGCCAGGTGAAGCAATGACAATGCAAAATACAATTGTAGAAAGCCCAACTTACAGCGTAGAAAGTATCGGTGCGACATCGATGTGAAAGAGTGCGACACCTTTTAGATAGGGACATTGGAAAAGCGTTTAAAGAGACGCATTGTTGAAGCCGAGAAGAAAATATGGCTACGGCAGATATTCAAAGGCTAGCTAGGAATGCTCATACTTTGTAGAAGCGGTTTTGAAAGCTTTTAGTAGGAAATATTGCAGTATATATGTTATGTAATATCAGGGCCGTACAATGCAAGGCTCGTTGGGGCACTAGAATTAAGTGACAAAGCTATATGAAAGAAAGCGACTAAAACGAAACGACGTTTCGCGATATGGGCTCAGGCCTATTCGAGTTTTTGTGTTTCTTTTTAAGTTGGCAACTTTTGTCTGTAATATATAATTCAGAGTATATATATATATATATAATTTATGAGGCGTAGGTTGTACTTCCTTTCGGAAATGTCAGGATATTTATAGGCCAATTGTTTTGTCATGGAAGGGCCCTTAAGACAAGAGTTTACTTGACTGCGAGATATATAAATATTTATGTTCTTTTTAGTTATCCAGTCGCCACTTGGCACAGAAAGCTCGTTCCGAGACCGACAAACTTAATCAGGCAGGTAACTTTGCCGGTATGCGGGCTGTCCTCGAACGTGTTTTGGCTCAATACAAACCGGCCCTTTCGTACTGGTTTCGGTGTCGGTTTCCCGACGCGCCTTCGTGGTAAGTTGCCGTCGCGAATTATTGTTGTATGACTCCACTCAGTAACCCCCGTATAGTACAATTATGTAAAGTTATTGCTTTTTAATTATCATTACTTTAACCCCAATCTGCATAAATAAAAAAACATATATAAACAATATATAAACAGGGTCTTCCAGAAATGCCTAGAAAGCGACATAGGAAACGGTAGAGCTCGTTAAAGTAAATATCTTTCCAATACATGCGCGTTTAGCATTACGGTCATTTTGGTACCAAATGTATAGCGATCCGATCCGTGGTTGCGGAGAAGTTAAGGTTTTTCGGAGGGCATGTCTAAATTGAGTACATGCATAAATGACCTACTCCAGCAGCTAAATCACTCTTGGTTATTTATGCATGCACTCAATCTCATCATGCCCTTTGAAAAATCATAATTACTCTGCAATCACGGCTCGCATTGTCATATATTTGAAACCAAAATGATCTGTGAAATGTTTTAGTTTGAGCGCTGAATAATCGTGGAGTTATGATTTTGAGGTATTGAGCGTGAAAGCGAAATAAAGAACTGCATTTTTTTGCGAATTCACTTCTAAACGACCATGTCGCATCTTCTGGCCGGCTTTATATGTTTTTCAGACGAAGCAGAATTTTCTCACGAACACGACTATGTGTTTCTAGTTTATTTAGTTTCTGTATAAGAGGACTTGTCTCGCTATTGCACATTTTGTGCTCCTCTGTCGGGCAACAACACCAGTGTCACGGACTTTAGTAATATCACTCTCACTCTTAAACAACACTTCCCAGAGGCCATGTTCCATTAGAAAAAAATATTTATTTTAACGAACTCTACAATTCCATATGTCGCCTTCTAATTCTTTCTGAAAGACCCTATATATCCCTCTGTAGTACATGTGTATGGATCTATTTATCAACACCGTCATCGATTCAAAGACGATTTTTGACAGTCAGATTTTCATTCGATGACTTCTTGCGATTCGTGCAAATTTTGTCTGACAACGTACAGGTATCAGGCGCATACGCTGTTTGCATCATCGGCAGCTGTGATGAGCATGGTTGGTTTTATTCTGGGACTAGGCGATCGACACGGAGAGAACCTCCTCATCGAAACGACGAATGGTCAAGTCGTGCACGTGGACTTCAATCTCATTTTTCTACGGGTATGGTGGCTACAAGTTGAACCAAACATTCTACATGCGTTTTAGTTAGGTTCTTGTTGACATCGTCCAACATTTGAATAGCGTCGAGCTGCGCCAGTTGTTTTGCTATAGTAGATTGAGCACTTCAATTGTACTAACAATATTTATCATATCTTGCGTGTGGCGGTGTAACATCTTTGTGGACAATTATAGTCTGAAAAATTGTTCACTATAGGTGCAGTGCTCTAATACGCAAGTAAATACGTTTGGCCGGGAAATTATATTTCAACAGAATTGTTCGATATTGCAGGCCGTGCCACGCGATTGTACTGCACGTTTTGTATATGCGCATATGGGTATTGGATGAATATGGTCAGGTAAATCTTACATGAGAGTAAAAGGGGGAACGTAGCAGCTTTAAGGACGGTCCAAAAGAAATAGTAACGAAAATTGAGATAATGTGCGAGTGACTATGTCCGTGTCTTTATCATGGTGATCAGGGACGAGATCTGGCATACCCCGAGGTGGTCCCATTTCGTCTCACACAGAACATGGTCGACGCGATGGGTCCGACTGGATACGAGGGCACGTTTCGCAAATGCTGTCAGGTGAGCAGTTACGGTATGGAAGAAACACGGCGAAATCGAATACAAGCGCCACTTTGACTTAAGTTGCTTTAGTGCGCTTTGTATGCATATGTTGCTATTTATATAAATGGAAGTACTGATATTGAAGTACCGGTTGTATTTTTGCTTCATAGCTCAATTACTTTGCTATTTCGTCGTTTAGTCTTTTTGGCAGGGTTTTTGTGGCAAGGCAATTTCATTGGCTCCGGGGATTAGCAAACAAAGTCATACAACTGTATTTGTCGCGTTTTTCTTGTTTCCCCTCTTACGTGGAAAACAAAAACATATTCTACGATGGGACAATATGATACGTTTCGCCCAGCTTTTAATGAGTGGAGAAGCGAGCGCCTTTGATATTGCGGAAATAGATTAGTTATTACTTTTTTAAAGCCAAGAACTAATGTATAGCCAAATAATAAACGATGGGTCCATATATGATACCGTGTTTCTGTTTTGAAAGAGCGATCTTTTACGATAGGAAGACATTCGTATTTTACTACATGTTTTAAGGTAATATTGATTCGACTTAATTAAAGTACACGAGGTATTGATTGCGTGTGTTACACACACCTAATTTGTCAGACATGCCAAGGTGCATTCCATCCGATTAATTATGCGTTTTAACTTAAGTTCCTTTATGCATTCTGGATATCAGCAGTTAGTTAGTATAAGTAGGAATCTTTCAGAGAATAAGGACTTGCGATCATACTATACCACTTTGGGAAGCGCTATTGAACGAAAACTTTGAGCCACAGTGTCGAAGCCAATTGAACAACTTTCGTCATGTGTTTAGGTAACGCTGAAAATTCTTCGTGCACAGCAAGATGCCTTGATGAGTGTGCTAAGTACGATGGTGCACGATCCGTTGGTTGAGTGGCGTAACAAGAGAAGACAGGACAATCTCGCGTCCGGAGATCAGCCGGTACGTATGTGTATCATGGACGTCTTTAGACGTAAACATGCTTTCGAATGCTTTTGCATACGATAGCTATTAGATGCACTAGCTCGTCCGATAGCTATCAGATGCATTAGCTCATCCGATAATTATCAAATGCACTTATAATGGCATCTGCTAAAGGCAAATTAAATTGAACACATGTAACATTAGATAAACTAGTAGTACAATCGTTCTAAGTGCGATCTGTATAAAAAAAAATAAATTAAACTTTGGGGGGCTCATAAGGCCAGAAGAAATCGCTTTATTATTTTGAGGGGGATGCTGATCTATTGACAGCTTTTTTTGCTAAAATTCTCTATTTCCTGTATCCATGCTAAACAAAATAGTATGCCGCACTTCTACCCTCTTGATGCTGCCAACATGGGCGCTTGCATTTGCTAATTCACTGCGAGTTTCAATCGACTATTGCTATTTTTCAGGGTCAACGTGAGCTGACCGAAATTGGTTACCGCCTCAACGGCGTTTTCGTCAACCGAGGGGCTGAGCCTTCGACGAGACCTCTCTCGATTGAAGGTCAAGTTGCGTTGCTTATCAATGAGGCTATTTCACTGGACAAACTCGGCCGAATGTTTCCCGGTTGGGGGCCTTGGGTGTGATACAGAGCTCAGAACAATAGTGTTACGTGATCGATTAAAAGATGAATGCAAAATGATGTGTTCAAGGTTTGGGCTGGCTAACCCTTTGGAATCGCAAAAACTTAGCCAGGCAGTTTGTCGTTAACGGTTGTTATCGCTAATGTGTGATATAACGGCAGACGCAGTGCTGCCTATGTTTATTTCTTCGTAGCGCTATGTGGTAGCGCATTCGTGGCAAAAACGTGTTAGAAGAATATTTACATTTTTAGCTCCGTCCAGTCAATGCCGACTAAGCTAATGTAAGCTGGTGAAAGGGAAACACAGTCAAACTATCAGTTGCCTGCGATGGCAGTAAGCTGTATCGGCGTCGTTCCTATTGTACGGGGATCAAGTTTATACACATTTCCTGCGAAGCGCTGTTGCTCTGCGTTACTTTTTCTATTAGCGTTTTACTGTTCTCACGTTCAACATTGCCCAGCAGAAACTGCATATTGTACTTTCAATAAGCTTTAGGGTGTTGGAAATGAAGGATTACCATTTCGTTTTTGTATTACGAAAGTGAATTTTGTGTGAGAAAAATGGAAATGTGATGCCAAACGGCGCGTAGCAAAAACGGGCTTATGTTTTCTAAGCATATCGCGGATTTTTAAAGGCCTGTAATTTGTTGCGCTGTACAGTCCATCAAAACACGAGTTAACATTCTACAATACTCTGAAGCATACGACTAATAAATGTAGTCGTTTTCTGTTTTATCGTACTTAAGTGTTGTTACTCTGAAACTATGCCTGGAACATAGAAGCGTAATCCTGTACAATTAAGGAAAAATACATATGCATACACTGGGCTTATATATATATATATATATTTATATAAGGTTCTAAAGAGTTATGTAATTGTCTAGTTACGAATCGTACGATTTTACAAAGAAACGGGGCTGCTGCTTGCGCCAGCCAGCTATCACTCACGTTAACGAGCAGCATCAATGCGTGAGTGAATCTATGCCATTCCACCATGATGCTTTTAAAGACATGAGGCATTATTTATTTTTATACTTGCACCTATTAAGTCAAATCTAGGAACAATTATTTGGGCTTGATGGTGGAATTAAGATCCTAGCTCGCGGCGCCTTAGCGTTATTTCTGACTTAACTGTTTAAGGAAATGCATCAATTTGGTGCCAAAGTGCTGTAACGCGCTAATGGTCTGCATAGTCTGCTCCTTTTTCCGTTCAGATTTCCTGGAACCAGTTCTTGGAATCATCATACTTACATCATATGTATATGATGTAAGTAATTCCTAAATTAAGCACACTTATTTTAAGGCAAGCCGGAGCTTGCTTTTTTCGACAGAAAAATCCTGAAGTGTTTTAATTGGAAGTGAGACTAAAATCACTGACGTTTGTTATACTGATGTGGATAGTCGGACATAACTCCAAAGAAGGCGCCAAAAGATTTGTTTAGTGAAGAAACCGGACATATCATCAGTGTTTAGCACAACCATTCTGCTAAAACATACTCTGCTGGCCACAAGAAGGCAAATAGTTATCGAGAACAATTTGCAAACATTAGGGTCTTGGGACATCTACTTTTCTAGTTTTTGCGTTCAAACTTAGTATAACAGTCAACTTCCATAGCACAACCACGATAATATACTTACAGGGATTATTTTGGTACCTTATCGATGGTGGCTTCATTCGAAAATGATCAACATTTTTACTCAGATCAGATTATTGATTGATGATGACAAAATGTATTAAGGTCCTTTAGTTGCACATATAATTTTTTGCGCCGGCTCGATTTGGCTACGGCATAAAGTGGAGTCCCTTGTCCGTGGGCAATGAACCAATTATCGATGCAGCGTTTCCGCGTTGAATTTCAACTGATATTTTTCTTTGTAGCAAAGACTGCCATGCCCTTCTATCGCCGGTTGACGCAGCGACTCTGTATTCAAGTTTTGCATGTTTTTTGTCAGTTCACGATATTTTGCCGATTTGCGATCTTCAGCAAGGCGAGCGGCTGCTCCGATCTCCCGGCTAGTATACAAAGCGGCCAACGTGCAAGGCACGGTTACGTCGCACACGAGGCAGCGACCTTCATTCCATGGAACTAGAGTAAGGCCGTCCGGACACAGTTGGCTGACACACCGACCGGCTCTTTGACTGCATTGGCCGGTGTATTATGTCGCTCAAAGCCGAATGCCTTGAGAACATCAGCCATTCGTAAATATGATTAATCTAAGCTGTTTTCGCCCGCACCCGATGTCAGACTTCCATGGCGGACCCTAGATACAAGCCGCTAACGTTCCTCAGATAGAATTAAATTTTTTTTTATTCTAGCTGAGGAATAAAGTTGTTTTTAACGTCCCTCAGCGATTAACCCGAATCTCTATGGGTGTCGTTGGCGAAAATCCCGTCCCATCGAATCAAACCACCATAGATATGATTCCAAATTTAGCCCTTGTGGTATGGGCGTGTTCAATGAGCGTTGACAGCATGTCTGGTTTCTTCACAGAACAATTCGTTCTCCGGAATTTTGCTAAGTGATGTCGGACCGTCCGACATGAGTAAATCAAATGTTAGTAATTTCAATTTTACTTGTAAACGAGGCATTTCCGCCCTCGCTTTCTACTGGGAGAACGCTTTTTTGAATAAGTTCTACCCCTCGCTTAAATAATTGTTCTCAAATTAGGAACACCTTGTATATATACACGCAGCTAAATCAAGAACTGAGTTTGCTTGGATTAAATGCTATATCCAAACGAAAACAAATGTCAGACGACATTTTTTGCAACGTGCCGACGGGAACATTCTTATCGGACGTAATCATTAAATGTGACCGGGATTTGCTTGAGTTACCGCTTCAATTCAAGACCTAAACCGCTTACAGACATCTTGCAAGACATGCCAATTAAGATTTATAAATTCCTGCTGAATGAAGGCAGTGAGCGAGTCCATGCTGTTACATCGTGTTTTATTGAATTATCGTTCAATAACGCCGCACGCATAGTAATTAAGATTTAAATCTGGAATTTAATTAAACTGCTTTGTGGCCACGAATGCTTACCCCAGAGCATGCTTCATCAGTCACCCTTGCTCTCAACGGCTACAACGAGCGCGTGCGCGATCTTGCAGGCACAGAAATTATCCACGGTTCCACTACAATTTGCAGAATATGTCAGTAAACTTTCTGTGCCACTAACTGGCTCGATCTTGCGTTCACCATGAATATATTTCAATCAGAGGAGAATCGAATACGGCCCGCTATAGACCCTTTAGGCACCTATATATACACTTCTGTTCAAGGTTATAGAGTCCTGCCAGCGAAAGCCGAAATGGCGTGTTCAATGTTGCATGACTGTACAGCGCAGCAACATAAGACTCTCAGGTGCCCTAGTAATGCGAGCCTTCGTAATGAAGAGCGACCTAGAAAATGGCGTACCACCTCTATTGATTCAACAAGCAAATCGCAAACCGCCGATACAATGTTGCAATATATATGAATCGGACTCTTTACCTCTTCATAAAGACGAGAAGCCGCTTTATGCATGCATATCTTGACTAACTGCCTACCGATTACTGAGATGATCCGGCTCAAGCGAGGAATTCAAAAGCAGAACAGTTTCTAGTAGAAACGTGCCAAAACATCTCTTACCTGTGAAAATGTAAGAGCGCAGGAGAAGCATAATTATTTTATATATATATATATATATATATAGAGGCGAGCACTGCCGAGTGTGCAAATGTATTGTAAATGATTAGTAAATCATCGCAATATTATATATATATATATATATATATACAAGGTGGCATAGCCTAAACATAGATACATAGAAGAGGCTGATGGAGGTGAGGGTAAGTGGGTGCAGCCAAGCTCTCACAGTCTTGACGAACCCTCTCTAGACCCATGTGTACCGTGGCATAAGCCGCCTATCTTGCTGCAAGTAAACGTGCAGAAAGATATGCGGGGACAGAACTAAATCAACGCTCTTTTACGCCTTAAAAGAAATGCCAAGTCTTGCTGATCCTAGAAGGGTGGGGACAAATCCAGGTTTAGTGGGTTTGCGGGTCTCACACTAGTTACACAGGATGCTAGTCACGTGTGCGCATCATGCATTCAAGAGGTGTACGATGCGGCGGCACGCCTCAAGGAAGGAAAGGCACTGGGCCCTGATCGTGTTCCAGTCTCCGCGGTGAAGCTACTAAAGACGAAATACCCGGAAGCAGTAGTCGTGGCAGCGGCTGAGATGTTTCGGCTGGACTTACTCTCTCCGTATGGAAGGCCACAGACTTGGTCCTCATACCCAAGGGCCCCGGCTCCTACCGCCCGATTTGCCTACTCGGTTCCCTGGCAAAGGAATTCGAGTTCATCGTAGAAGCACGTTTCAGAAAGTTTGCGGAGGAAAGCGAGCTGCTGCCCGACGCCCAGCACGGAACTCCTAAGGACCGCCCAACCATCAACGCCATAAAGCGCAATCTAGACGCAGTTGAACTCCTGCGTGAGCCCCCGCTTAGAATACGATATCTTGTCCTCGCGATTTGACTGGTCATCAAAAGCGCTTTTAATAACTTACCGTAGAGAGATATTCTGGAGACTCTCCACAGGAAAAAGGCTCTCTTACTTACGGATGTTTATGGCAAACTACCTACATGACAGGACGATCCAGTCAAACGGTTTTTAATATAACTACAGAGGTAGAGCTTTTTTTTTAGATTTTCCGTAAGGCTATTGCCCATGTACGTTTTTTCATGTCATGGCTCATTTTAATCCACTCCGGCATTTACCTTGTCTAAATTGGAAACCATGCAAACCGATTTAAGAGTGGCCGAACCCAGTCCTCCCGAATGCAAGGGAAAGGCTTTGCCACTAAGCCACCTTGCTCGGTTACCGAGCTACCGAGCAAGATGGTTTAGTGGCAAAGGCTTTGCCTTGCATTCGGGAGGCCTGGGTTTGAGAGCCAGGCCGGGCACTCTTAAATTCGTTTTTTATGGTTTTTTTGAAAAGGTAAATGCCGAAGTGCATTAAAAATCGGCCATGGCATAAAAAAAACGTACACGGGCATTAGTCTTACGAAAAAAAAGGGAATTGAGGAAGGTGTCACAGGGTTCCATACTTGCCCCCTGCTATGGATTATAACCTATGACGCGGCTGAGGGACCTCCACCTCTGGGTTAGCCTTCTAGCTGTGCAAACGACGCACTTGCCGACGTCGCCCACTAGATGCAAGCGGCGGGGCTTACTTTCGCCCCTGCCAAGAGCGAGACGATATTCCTAGTGGGCCGGAGAAAATGCACCGCCCTCTATTTCCGCCTAGAAGACGAGAAGATGGCACTCGTCAACAACGCCAAGGTACCTCGGGGTAACCGTTGACAAAAAAATGTGTGGAACTGAACACGTGTGGCGGGGGACAGAGAAGGCAACGAGGGCTGCCAATGACTTGGCACGTCTCATGCCCAGGGCACGGTAACTGAGAAAACGAATCATTATATTCGCGGCCGAGTCATTCGCTTTGTAGGGAGCTCCGGCCTGGCCCACCGACACACCAAGATTTGCCTTAAACAGGACTTGCTTGCGTCGGGCTCAAAGAGTCGAAGCCCTCAGGGTTATCGCAGCAAACAGGACTGCTAGCGCAGAAAAGGCCCCTAGCCCCTACTGCGACGATGGTCTCGTGACACCCCGGAACACACAGTGCTGAGGTGTTCAGCATGGGCAGAGAAACGCGCAAACCTACTGGCCTTTAACCTAAGGGACATCATCTTAGCTTAAAGAGTCATGAGCTTTAAGGAATATTCTATAACGACAAGGATCAGTTTCTAAATTTGCGTGCGCCTGCCCTTGGCTCCCGGGAAACACACCTGCCAGGAGCAGTAGACTTTTATGCATTCACAAACCGTGTCAGAAAAAGAGAGCGGGAATTAAACGGGCTGAGATAGCCTGTTTAATTTACAAAGTGCAAAGTCGTCAGACACTAGAAATTCTGCTTCTACTACAATCGACCAACCGCCATGCATACCAACTAATACCGGACATTTAGTGGCATGATCATCGAGCCTCAGCCTTAAAACACAAAAAAAATAAGCAAAAGCGTTACTCTCTCTATATATATATTTTTAAAGGTTTTCCGTAAGGCAATTGCCCGTGTACGGTTCTTTCATGTCATGGCTAACTTTTAATCCACTCCGGCATTTACCTTGTCTAAATTGGAAACCATGCAAACCAATTTAAGAGTGGCCGGTCTGGGTCTCGAACCCAGTCCTCCCGAATGCAAGGCAAAGGCTTTGCCACTAAGCCATCTTGCTCGGTAATATATATATGTCGTCACGGAGTAGTTCCTTCTACTGCGAGATAACAACATTATATATTACAATGAAGTGTCGCTGCATTCAACCATGATTTATATATAGTGCTTCCATCGGCTTTTGCCGATGATCTTGTGTTCAACGGTCTATAGGCTTTTGCCGATGACACACCCTTTATTTGCTCACTTTCCTCACAAAACCGAACTAGCTATGTTGAATATACAAACGAAACTCAAACTTATCTTAAATAGTACTAAAAGTACAAACTGTGTTTAGATATTAAAAACAAATTTAATTTGTACTCCATCAGGCAAACCTACCACAAACCGACCAATAACGAATTAATTCGATAACATTAATATACAAAGAGTAGTTGAGCAGAAGTTCTTGGATGTAACCACTGAGCCTGCACCTGCGTACCGAAAAACATAAATACCCTAATTGCCAAATTTGAGGATATTGTGCTTTAATAAAACAAACCAGGCAATATTGGCGTGTCCCCTGATGTGAGTTTGATTGTGTATACATCGTTATTACTCTGCTGTATGAGATATAGTCTGCCATTGTTCGGGTCAGCGATTGCAATACCTACATATAAGATACAAGTTGCACAGAATAATACTTCAAGGGCCATTTTTGGCTATAGGAGGGGCGAAAGTGTATCCCATCTTTATGCTATTCACAAGTAACATAAAATACCATCATTTTACAATTTTGAATTAGGCGTTCAGGCGTATAAAAGCTTTCGTGGCATGTTACTTCCAAATGTATCGTTTTATTTAAAATCCTACACCAACAAAAGTTGCAACATCCCATTTCTGAGAATCCTTACTACGTACCGTAACTATAGACTTAAATCAGTTGATTTGGCCATGGCCATATATGGAACGCTCTCGATAATGCTACAAGGGAATGTACGTCACTTAGGCTTTCAAGGAACGAAGGCAAGATAAGACGCCATCATAAATTACTCCGTAAACAATGTCTCAATCGATAAGACATTTCAGCGATATGCAGGTTCTCCTTATTTAAATGCGGAAACCACACTCTTAGCATGATCAATAAGACAAAATTCTTAGGCGTTGTCTTGGATTCCAGATTATCATTTGAAGCTCATACAGATCACACTCGTAAAAAACTGTAGGGAGCATCGCTGCCCTGTTCAAGAGCCGTAATATTCTGCCCCGTGACTGTCTACTCGCCATGTACTACGCCTACGTTCATAGTTATCTGACCTACGCAGTTGAAATATTGGAATACCTTATATGCGTTTTTATGTCCGTTACATCGCCTGCAAAAAAGAGCCTTGCGCGTAATATTGGGATATCCACCATGGGAATCCATGCGTTATAAGTACGTAGAGATGTCGATTCTGCCTTACCCTCTGCAAATAGAGATGTGTGTCGTAACTGAGATCAAACGAATCTTAATGGGACTTCATCCCAACCTGCTTAATCTTTCCCATTCGACATCCACCATGAACACAAGGGGATCACACACACAACTTCTCATCTTGTCTGCAGCTTCATGTAACTAATCTCGTTTCTCAATATCAAATCTCGGTGCCACATATTGGAACAAGCTCCCCCCAGAGGTGCGCGCAATCTCTTCTTTGACAATATTCAAACAAAGTGCTAAGCAATACTATTTAGGTACCTTACTCTAATATAAGCCGAACACAATAATAACATAATCATAATGACAATAAGTAAAATTATAAGAAAATATGCAATATAAACACTCCATACTAGCCTTTGATGGCTTTGAGGAGCTGTGAACCTATGTACAAATGTAAGCCACTCATAAGAATAATAAAACCTATCTATCTACCTATTATTAGTAGACAATTTAACATTATGATTACTACAGGTCGTGTCCTTTATTGCCTTTATTCTACTGGTTTGCCAACTTTTGCTGGTGAAAAGAATGCACTTCTCCATGGACTTCCACGTTAAGAGCTGCTTGGGAAAGCAACTGCGACGTCCAGGACGCCTTAAAAGAAGATGTAGAAGAATGCGTACGATATTTCTCTAAATACAATAAAAAATACAAAATGTCCATACAGATTAAACGGAGTGTTCATAAATATTATTAATAATATAGATAAAAGGGATGACAAGTAGTACGATACATGAAACACGGATGTTCTGTAAGGAGCGTATGTTTGAAAATAGTAAACCAAAGTGAACGAAATAGCCAATGGGCAATTTTGCCCGCAGTGAGATACACATGTTGCAGCTCCGTAGCGCAGTCTCGAGAGTCGTAGAGTCGTCACAGCGGTTTGAAGTGGCATTTATCACGCATTCATCACACTCGACCTTCAGTATTCTCACCCATTTACTTTCTGCTTGCTTTCGGACGCTTGAAAGTGGCGTCTGTCTAGCCGCATCGCCGTTGGAAACGCCTACACACACCTGGTAGTACACGCTTTCTACTGCTGCTGCTGCTACAGCTTTTTGTAAAGTATAAGTTTCAACCATTTTCATGGGCACAAAGCAATCTGTCGTTTTACTGCGTTGTGTACTTTGACTGCTGTTGCTACAACCACTTCTACTAGTGCCCGCAAATCCAGGGACGCAAAAACGAAAGTCGTTCCGATGGAAGCCGGCAAAGCTCCGTCGCTTCGTTCTATCAAATGTTGTATGCATGTATGTTCTTTACCTAAAACTGTTCCCGAAATTAACCCGTTCACCATTGTTTGCTACTACGATTAGTGCACCACGATGATTACCTCTAGCTAGAAGAGAAAACCTCTTCTTAAGGTCGGCTGGTTGGTTCGCAAAATTGTCGCACCCCTGCCGCCAACTGCCGTTTCATCAAGCGCAATGACGCATCTACCGGATGCACCAGACGGAAGAAGCATATCTACCAGACGGTCTTATTGTGCATACATCTACGTGTTCTGAAGAGACCTCCTAGAGAAATCGATTTTCCCTAGAACTGGCGCTGTAGTTCTACAAAGACGCAGAACTAGGCTGAAGACGGATATGTTTCGGTGGCGGCTTACAGTCTAGTCAATTTAGATTCTGTGACGCCTCGTGTCTGGGAAGGTGCAAAGCCGTGGTCGAGCAAAGTTCCAACATCTCCCGTTTGGATTTTCGTATGTCGTGCTGCATTGCGGGTAAATGTTCTAGACATCGTTTATTGTCAAGTATCGTCGTTTGCAGGGGATTTCTATTCAGTTAAATCGGTATGAATGCTGCAGTCGGTATGAATTCTGCGTTCATTTTTCTAATCCTCGCGGCGGTTTGGATCAACGTATGCACGACGTCGAAGGACACCATAACGGTACCAACGTATAACATCAAAGGACAACCAATCAGGTAGCGTAGGAAAACACTATATATATATATATATATATATATATATATATATATATACCGCAAAGTGATGTGCGTATAAAAGTAGATATACAGGTTGTTTTAATGGGAGTGGACATATTTAAGTTGGCGCTATTTCTGCCGTGCTTTGACAGTCAAGCCCTTAAACAATTCGATAGTAGACAGCTCATGATTAATGCAAATTTAATACAATTTAACACAACAACGTAGTTTTTCTCGTTAAACAGAGTCTCAAAAATGGTGAAAGTTTGACTAACACAATTCGCAAATTGCGTCAACGTTTTGGTAGACAAATGTTCCAACTGCATCAACTGTAAATAAAATAATCGTATCTAATCAAGTAGACAAGGAGACTTGTGGGAGCAACCGCCCATACATGATCGACCAAAAATATCACGGCTGTTCGCCAGAATGTGGCCGTGAGTCCGGCAACGAAATCCTATGCAGCGTAATGACACAAAGAAATGATCACAAAAGATTCATGCCTACCAAATCTAGCAGATTAAATTGTTTGCAAAATAATTTGTCAATTAGGTAACTGAACAACAACAAGTTAACGGTGAGTTTTCCTACAAAATCATCTTCACCGAGGAGACTCTTTGTCGCAAAAAGAAAAGAACGCAAATGTGTCAGAAATGCGCAGGAAGGCATTTCCCAGATTCGGTATTCCATACATAATTCCCACATGTCTGCGAATAAATACACATGTCTATGACAAAATACATATTTCAATATCATCATTTATTTATTGCACTATATGTATAGTATGTATATATAAATACATAATTTGGTATTACATTAACAAAAATATTTAATTTATAATTTAAATTTTCCTCTCTTGTTCGGGCATTCTGTATATAAACATTACTCTAGCAATGTCAATTACTCATCAAGAATTGCTCAATATTTTTTTTACCAGAATGTACTATGATTGTACTCTAGCGGGGAAAGTACTACTATTTGCCTCATGCGTGCATTTCTTAACCATATCTATTTTAATGTAATGGTGCTCTCTCTTTCTGCATATATATAGGCTTTTATATGCATATATGTGATACAGTTTTAATATCTGCTTGGTTTTCTTTTTAAATTGCATTGCATACACCATACTTATAAAATGCACTTACATATTTAATTTGCACTTATGGGCATATAATTATCTACTTTATATTTGTTTATGGTTGTCTGGGATGTTTCGAAATGCATGACACATGATGCGAGTGCGTTTCTTGGCATATGCCTATTAAGCCAAAGCATAAGATAAGGCTGACAATTGACAATCTCAACTGATACCCGTAGGTTGACTAGGCCCGGGGCACTGGCCGGTTCGGCATCAGTGCACAGAACACCTAGCCGTTGCGCAGTAAGCCTTAACAGTTTTCGAGTGGACCACGACCATATGACAGTATGAATGCAATGCCGCATAACCTATATTGTATGCCTTGATCCTTCACGATGTTTTTCTAACACGTTAGTTAAGGTTGCCATGGTTTTTATCGCTTTCTAAAGCTCGTATCATTTGTAAAAACGGCAATTTGTTCATCTTCGATTGTTGTTTTCTTCGATTCGTGCCCGATATGCTCTAAATATGTGTATATTTGCGTACTGATTGACTTCACACACGAATGCTGCTTTCTGCGTTTGCACCTGCACAGTCCAAATGTTGTCGCCGCTGTTGGCGCAGACCGATATCGATGCGGCCGCCCCGGTGAGGTTCTGAACGACGGCACCAATGGACGTCAGGTTGAACATCAAACGGCACATAGTGACACAAATCGCGGGGGACAACTATTGATAGAGATGACGTCTCGTGAGGATCGTGGCAGAGCAAGGTAAGTTCGAAAGGCAACTTCTACTATATATATATATATATATATATATATATATATATATATATATATATATATATATATACATTTTTTAAACGTGTTAACTCTGAACAATTCAAATAGGAAAATGTTAACAACGCTTCTATCGTCTTGTCCCTGGTCGCTACAATTATATTCAGTGGCCCAGATATGTCATTCAGTAATCCTGTAGAAGTTAAAGCCGGTTTTCGCAATGTATCAAACCATAATAACAAAGACATTTCGTCGTGTAATCTGCGTATTGTTAATTATTCCTCTTTTGTTTGTTATGTGTATGGAATTATCGATTATTTCGTATTCAGGAGGGCACGCGCTATCCGTCGCAAAAGACAGTTTCAAGTGCCTGGGCAACAGAACTCGAACGGGGCGGTGGTATATCATCGTCGGCCCAACGGTCCTGAATTACATCACGGCGGTTCAGGGGAAGCGATGCGACACGGGTCAGCACCGACAGGAAACGGTTTAGACAGACCACCATATGGCCCACCCACAAAAGGCGATTTCGGAAACGATATTATAGATCAAAAACACTTCAGAATGCCTGGCCAATGGAACCAGGTCGGGCCGACATCAAATCATCTGCCCAGCGGTCCTGGATTACATCATGGCGGTTCAGGGGGAGCGATAATACCCGGGTCAGCGCCGACTGGAAACAGTTTAGATGAAACATTTTTTGGCCCACCAACAAGAGGCGGTTCCGGAGGCGCTATAATAGACCCAAGACAGTTACCAGTGCCTGGCCATGGGGCTCCGGTCGGGCCGCCGGTGCATCGTTGGCCCAACGGTCCTGGACAAAATCACGGCGGTTCAGGGGGAGGGGTAAGACCCGGGTCAATGCCAACTGGAAACGGTTATGACAGAGCGCCCTTTAGCCCACCTACAGGAGGCGGTTCCGGAGGCGCTATGGTAGGCCCAGTGCCTGGTCAACGGCTTCCTGTCGGGCCGACAGTACATCGTCAGCCCAACGGTCCTGAACTAAATTACGGCGGTTCAGGGGGAGCGATAAGACCCGCGGCAATGCCAGCTGGAAACGGTTGGAATAGAACACCCTATGACCCTTCAACTGGAGGCGGTTCCGGAGGCGCTGTAAGAGACCAAACACAGTCTAGAGTGCCTGGCCAACGGTCCCCGGTCGGGCCGCCCGTTCATCGTCAGCCCAACGGTCCTGAATTACATCATGGCGGTTCAGGGGGAGCGACAAGACCCAGATTAATATCCGCTGGAAACAATTTGAACACAATACGATATGGTCCATCTACAGGAGGCGGTTCCGGAAACGCTATAATAGACGAAAGACAGTTTGCAGCGCCTAACCAACGGGTTGGGGCCAAGTCGAAGGTAAATCGTCAGTCCAAAAGTCGTAAATTCGGTTCGAAGAGATCGAAAAAACGAAAATCAAAGCTAACTGGAAACGGTTTGGAATAGACACTCGTTGGCTTACCTACAAGAGGCGGTTCCGGAAACGCTATGATAGACCAAAGGCAGATTGCAGTGCGTGGAAACGGTTTATGGAACTCTAACATATTGTGGGCCCAACCGCCCTGGATTACATCACGGCGGTTCAGAAGAAGCGATAAAACGCAAGACCATCTATCAGTGAATAACGACTCATAATACCGCTTGGAAAAGTGCTATCGTATGAAAGCTGAGCCACGGTGTCGAAGCCAACTGGACACCCCCCGTGTTTAGGTAAAGCTGAAAATTCTTCGTGCGCAGCAGGATGCTTTGATGAGTGTGCTAAACACGATGGTGCACGATCCGTTGGTTGATTGGCGCAACGAGAGGAGACAGGACAATCACGCGTCCGGAGTTCAGCCGGTACGTATGCGTATCATGGACGTCCTTAGACGTAAATATGCTTCCGATTGTGTTTGAAAACTATAGCTATCATTGCACCCTTTAGGTCACCAGCAGGTTGTGCTTAAATCTACTAATAGGAAATTGATTAGGTCCTTTCAGGGTATTCATACGGCCAAAACGGACTAGTGGTGTTTCTTTTTTTTGGGGGGGGAGGGATTTATTAACAATGGTTACTTCCTATTAGTTTATACTAAACAGAATATTTTCTATATTTATAGTAAGAACATATTGTAGCGCAATCCTGCGCCATTTTTATGCACACACTATTGGGAGTTTGAATTTGCCTGTTTACCGCGAATTACACTTGAATGTTGCTGTCTTTCAGGGCCAACGTGAACAGACTGGTATTGGTTACCGCCTGAACGGCGTTTTCGTCCATCGAGGGGGTGAGCCTTCGAAGAATCCTCTTCTCGATTAAAGGCCAAGTTGCATTGCTATTTAACGAACGCTATTTAATTAGACAAACTTGGTCGAATGTATTTTGGGTTGAGAGCCTTATTTGTGATACGGACTTCAGAACATTAGCGATACGTGATTAAGTGAAAGATTAAAGCAAGTTAATGTGTTTCAGGTTTGGCCTGCCAGGCAGGTTGTCATTAACGGTTGTTATTGTTGACGTGTGATATGACAGCAGATGCGTCACTGCTTATATTTCTTTGTTTGTTATACTAAGTAAGATGTAGCGTACTCGTGTTGTCGATAAAAACAAGTTAAATTTTTTTTATTGCGCTGCCTAGTCAGTGTCGACAGTGAAAGGAAAACATGGCTAAGCTGTCAGTTGCCTGAAATGACCCGCAGTTGTGTCAGTGTCGCTCCTGTTGACAGAAATCAATTTTGTACACGTTTCCTGGAAAGCGCTGTTGGTTTGCGTTATTCATTCTACTGGCGTCTTACTGTTCGCACAGAATTAGCATGACTATGCTATTATAGATCGAAATTCCGACACACGCTCTACATTGCCGAGCAGAAACCAAGGTTGCAATGAAATATTACCATATTTGTTGTTGTACTATGAAGGCGAGTGTTGTGTGGGACACAATGGAAATATGATGCCAATCGGCATGTAACAAAATCGGGCCATAGTTTTTTTCTAAGAATGTTGCGGATTTTTAAAGGCGCGAAATTTGTTACGCTGTACAGTAAATCAAGACATGAGTTGACCTTCTACAGTACTCTGAAGTATACTACTAATAAATATAATCGTTTTCTGTTTTATCATAGTCAAGTGTCGTTGGTCTGTAACTAATCCTAGACAATGGAAAATGAATATATGTGCATATACTAGGCTTTTTTTCATTGCGTACACAGTTTATTTTTTATTTACCCTCTCACATGCTAAGCATAGCGTCAATTGTGTGTGAGTGTTATTTGTCCTTTTAGAGCGTTAAATATGTAGCGGCTAAAAACACTGCACGTCCAAACGAAACAGGGTACAGCTCTGTTTGGGACAGGCTTATCCGTAGCTCCATCATAGTTAAGAACGGAGACCATCACGCAAACGACACCATAACGCAATTGGTAAGATTGACCCAAGGAAATGTTGCTAGTCCGTTTCTGTTTGTTATGTGCATAGCAATCCTATCGAATCTTTTACGCGAGGCAAACGCTCCGCGCGACTACGAAATAAGAAGGCCCTCTCAAAAAAAAAATCACGGGTTCCCCCAACGTTCGACGTACTCTATCCGGATACTTGTGAACCCATGTTATTCACACTTACGTGATCTGCTAGTACAGCAGATTGAGATATTGCTATCTTGAACCTTCCCAAGGCTCCTTTCTCCTCCAGTGACTTTCTAGCAATAGCTGCTCCTAGCTTCCAGTCAGAAGTCCTCCCACTATTCCTTGAAATGACTGCACTTGAATTAGGAACACTCTGCAATACAAGCAGCTAAATAGAAAATTTCAGATAACTGAGTTCTCTTGGTTCAAATACTGTATCCAAACAAAAACAAGTATTCGACGGCATTATTTGCACGCTCTGACAGGGACATTCTTAACGGACATATTTATGCAATGTAACTGCGGCTTCCATCATCGCTTTAAAGCCTTAACCGCTAACAACTCGCTAATGTGGGATACATATTACGAAAGATTAGCAAAGCCAGTGTGTCTAACGGGTATATATATATATATATATATATATATATATATATATACATTTGTAGTGTATGAACGTGTGCACGGCCTGCACATAACTCAAGGCATTGGGTCCAGACATGGACTGGTTCACATAGCCAGAATTCCTCTCACCAAAGCGGCATTCACCCTCTGAATATCTGATGACAGACGTTGCCGTAAATGATCGCCCGCCTTTCTATCTCCTGTACCAAACACCAATATTCTCCCGACATCGCTGAGCAGTTTCTTGGTAAGCAACCCAGCCCCCTCCCTATTGTCTCGAACGCAAGGGGCGAGAACAAACGCGTGTAACCGAGGCTTGAATACTTTCTGCACTTGGCTGCTTCCGCTGGTGCTACCGCGTGTCGAGGAGGCGAGCTCCGCCTGCACCTACCATTGCATGATGCAAAGGATGCAAGGCGGCGCTGTGTGCTGTGGCTAAAAGAGAAACTGCTACAGGGAGGCGCAGACCACTTCTGGCTACCGGTAAGAAGGCCTTAACTAGGAAGTCGCCTCGCAACCGCATGTTAAGTATAGATTCCAACGCGAAGTCTAGCCACAAGTTGATTTCCTCTAAGTGGGCCGAGCAGGCTCAGCAGTTGATTTTATTGGACGTTCAGCGTCGACGCGGAGTACCATGAATCTAGAAGGTACAACCCCAATGAGCACCCAGCTGGAGAAGGCAATTCAAACTAATCTCGAGTTTCGTTCTTCCTCACCTCTAACGTGGCAAACCGGAAGTCGGTTTGGAATCTCCTGGATCGCGAAGATGTCAGCTCTGCGAATCGATTATATGTACCTCACACTTGGTTGGGTTCATCTCTTCACCACTCAATGTGACAAAAAATAATAGTTTCTTATTCTTAGTCATCGCAGACCGTACTAATGTTACCTCTGATGACCCGATCGCCCAAATACCAAGACTCTCAAGCGAGTTGACAATTTTTTTAGTAAGTTAGAACAGAGGGGGGAGGGAGTGTCTCTCTGTTGAAACCCTACTGCCGAGGTAAGCAGTGCCAAGGGTAAGACCAAGTGCGATGGATCACCGTACGCCAATTTGATTTAGTGATTAATGGCAGGGGCCTCATCTCCAACCACTCTCAACATGTGATCCCTCCTGACGGCGTTAAATGCTAGACGGCGTTCAACGATTAACTAGTACAGAGGGATCGAGCCATAAAGGCTCTGATAGCGTGAACCATTATTTCAGTACACCCCCTACGCTTCTGATGGAGAAACTCAACTAGTGAGGCCTAACTTAATAATATCTCTAGAGTCCCTCACCGTCAATTTCACTGCGACCTTACGTAATATCAATGAAGCGTATGCGTAGGCCTGAACGAGTCGTCTGTCTTCACCAGTGCAAACAATCTCGCTCCCAAAATGAGCGGATACCACCTTGGATGCGCGGCTCTCTATCGCAGTAGGTCGACTATCTTTACCAGGGCCTTACCAAGTCCGTCGGATGAGCAGCCGAGATTCGGTGAGAGAAGGTCCGTCCTGCAGCAGTCGAGGCCCGGCACTCAAGCTCTTTGAAAATGATCCAACCGCATAGCCGACCGACGTAGAAGAAGGTAGAAGTCGTGAAGAAGAGGAGACGGCCAACACAAGTCCGGTTGCGCGCGTGTGTGTTTTTCCCGTAACGACGCTGCGGCGGCTGTTTCATCGACCATAAAGATCGTCATATAGATGGAGGCTTTGCCGCATCCCCGTCGGACCGCTTGGCCGACATTGCCTACATGATGATAGATTGATTTCTCTCAGCACCAGTGCCCAGCCCACCCGCGCTAGGCAGAAGGGCCAAATCTGTAAGCCAAACACCGCAAAGAAACTCCATCAAGTTCTTCCTGATGACTATTGCAAAAGAACAAGGTGTCCTCGCAGCCTATCGGTAAACCCCAGCACGACTGGAGCGAAATGGAGCCTCTTAATGAAGGCCTGGATGTGCTTCATCTGCAAGTATATATGCAAAGAGATAGGCGGAGACAAGGCTGAATCAACGCTTCTGCCACGACTTCGAAAGAGCGCCAAGTACTGCTGATCGCCGGAGAGAAGAAAGGAATCTCGTACTAATGTGAGTCCCGCACTAGTGACGCATGTGCATTACGCAATTCTAAATCCTTTCAAAATGGTATAGCTTGTTTATTTTGCAGAGTCGTCTGTGACGATAAATTATGCTTCTACTATAGCGACAAATAGCCATGAACACCAACAAACACCGGACATTCAGGTCTTCCGTAGTAGCTTTGTCATCACGTTCTAGTCATCAGTTAGATCGCCCGGGGTAAATTAAAAGTTGTCTTTAAATGTTCATGAATGGCTTGTGCTAACACGTCATGGTTCTCACGAACCTTTTATAAATATATTCACCGAACCACAATCGATTCAACACACAAACGTTCAAACAAGAACTTACGCAGTCGTTGACGTGCGACGCCCACAATAGTCACCCAACAAGCGTTGCCACCTCTCAGCTATATCTATATATATATATTTGGAAAAATATATATGTATATATACAGTGTTCTGTTGGGACAAAGTGGCTTCTGCTACTGCGAGACAACGACATTGTCTATTAAAAGAACAGCCGCGACAACAACAACAGCAACAACAACAACAACAATAAGGACGTCCGTCCATCTAACCATGATTCGCAAATAGTCCAATAAATGGCCAAGGGGGATTTTTGCCGGCAGTGGGACACACATGTCACAGGCCCGTCGCGTAATCTCGGGAGTCGTAACAGCGGTTTGAATGGCACGCGTTTGTCACGCTCGACCGTCCGTATTCACATGCATTTACTCTCTGCTTGCCTCGTCTGTTAGACACGCCCCCATACACGTGGTGGGATATCCTTACTACTGCTGCAGATTGTTTAAGTATAAGTTACAGCAGTTTTCATGCGCACAAATCACTGTCGTTTTACTGCCTTGTCTACTTTAACTGGTGCTACAACCACTTCTGATAGTGCCTGCATAACCAGGAAAGTAACACGAAAGTCTTTGTAATGGAAACCGCCAAAGGCCGTTTCTTTGTCCTATCAGATGATACCAGATAGAAAGGCATTATTCAATCGAGACAGACTATAATGTACACCAAGCCTTGCGAGCGTCTATCTTGTTCTTTATCTAGCTCTGTAGCCCGAATTAGCACAAATTTGATATCTACTACGTTAAATACCACGATACTAGCACTAGCTAGAAAAGGAAACCTGCTTCTAAGGACAGCTGATTTTCCGCAAAATTGCATTGTTGCACCCCTGCCGCAAACTCTCGCACTCCCGAGCTATTTCATCAAGCTAATTGACTTATCTACCAGACGTAGCAGACAAAAGAAACGTATCTACCACACGGTCTTCTTGTTCACACATCTACGCGTTCTGAAGAGACTATTTACAGAAATCGTTTTTCTCTTAGGACCGAAGAACTAGGCAGTAGTCTGATGTGTTATGGTGGCGGCATACAGTCCAGTCAATTCTGATTTTGTGTAGCCTCGCGTCCGGGAACGTGCAAAGCCGTGGTTGTGCAACGAGTTCCAATACATTTTGTTTGGATTTTTTAAATGTCCTGTTGCATCATTTCAGATCTTTCTGATGTCTGTCACGTTGCGGGTAGATGGTGTAGACATCGTTCATTGTCAAGTAGCATGGTTTGCAGGGGATTGCTATTGAAGTTTTGATTTGATTCCCGTCGTTGCTGCAGTCGGTATGAATTCTGCGTTCATGTTTCTAATCATCGCGGCAGTTTGGTTTAACGTGTGCGCTACGTCAAAGGATACTCCAACGGTATCTACGTGTAACACCAAAGGACAACCAGTCAGGTAGCGTAGAAAATCACCTATATATGTATATATATATATGTATATAAATATGTATATATATGTATATAAATATGTATATATATATATGTTATTTCTACTGCAAAATGAAATGCTTATAAAAGTATATATACGGATTGTTTCAACAAGAGCGGACATGTTTAACTTGGCGCCACTTCTGTCGTGCTTTGACAGTCCAACCCTTAAACAATTGGATGGACACCCCATCCCTATAACCAAATAACCACAATTGAACACAATTACGCATTTTTATCATAAAGAATTGTTTCAAAAATGGTTAAAGTTTGACCACCGCAAATCGCAAATTGCATCAAATGTTTGGTAAACAGATCTTCCAAGTTCCATCAACTGTACATAAAACTGTACATTCAGAACATTCAAGGAAACTAGTCGATTATTGATAGAAACTACCAAGAATGATGTGGCCGTGAAGCTGGGAACATCAAGTCGGCATCGCGCCCATACGTGCCAGCATTGTGCAACGTATTCTCGCAAAAGTCTTACGTTTGCTTGCCTACAAAATCGAGCTGGCTCTATTGCTTTGGCTTACAAACCCTTTATGATTTTCGTGGCTTGCAATCGTCTCCCAAAATGCATAAATAGTTAATAATGAGTCTCGGTGCATGATAATCTAGTTTTTGTTCCTAATCAGATGGTATGAATCTCAAAAAAGCGTGGTTCCAGCAAGACGGTGCCACACATCACATGAAACAATCGCATTATTATACGAAGTGTTCCCTGATCGTTTAATATCCGTTTGGGCAACCAGATTTGTAACTATTTAGGGCATTTTGCAGAAAAGGCTATCGCTTGTGTCTGCGTAAATAATATATATACACACCCCGTATTCTCATAAAGAACTACTATTTTCTACAAAATCAATAGTTCTTGTGTTTGTATGGAAGCCTTCGGAAATGCGTGATAGGCATGCGGCTCGGAATATAGTATTGCCTCGAATGTCTGAAACTTTTCGATCTGACCCTCAGCCAAGATTTACTGTCCACTGCTGTTTGCATTGCTTCATAGACGGACCCCCATAAATACAAATGTGCAAAGGTGGGGCTCGTACCCGCGCACCTAGGTTTCTCCTTCGGCCGCGAGGCGCAGGCGAATGCATCACGCCACCGAGCTCGACGGCCTCGAATGTCTATGTCTAACTAAATGTCGATGTCGAGTCAATTGTATGACACTCAAGTATTGGTATCTGTGGTTAGGTGGTTATTCACGATTCACGTTAGTTAAGGTTGCGATAGTTATTATAGCTTTCCAAAGTTAGTATCATTCATTAAACAGCAACTTGTTCTGTAGTTTTCTTCAATTAGTGTCCCGATATCGACTTTGATACTTGCGTATAGATTGACTTCATTCATAAATACTGCTTTATGTGTACACATACGTACAGTCCAAATATTGTTGGCGCCGATGGCGCAGACCGACATCGATGCGGTCGCCCCGGTGAGGTTCTGAACGACGGTGCCAATAAACGTCAGGTTGAACATCAAACGCCACATGATGACACAAGTGGCGGGAGACAAGTACTATTATGGATGACGTCGCTCGAGCGTCGTGGAAGAACAAGGTGAGTCCGGCAGACAACTTTACTTATATATCGTGCTGAAGTGTGACGAGCTGAGAGGAGTGGGACCGGTGTCTTTAGCCGAGACATTAGGTTTCGGAGATAAGAACAATCTGGCAAGAGATACATGAAATCAAACGCAGGCTAGAGAGCTGGCAGAGGTTGTAACAAACCGTGGGAAAACATTCCGCTAAACCAATCGTTCTGGCAATTATGTAGTAGGATAACCATTATGATAATCTAATCAATAGTATAAATGCACTACAGATAAGGGTGTTTGTAAAAATGCATAAGTGATACAATAGTAGGAATATAATAGTAGTCAGCAGTAATAATATAATAACCAGCAGCACGCTGTTCGAGTTTTACTGCACTGCGAGTGCATCTGATTCATGGCATATTAATAAGGAATGGTAAATAAACATAAAACTCATATATATATATATATATATATATTTTTTTTTTTTTAACACGTATTGCTTTATGTTAAAAAACGCTTCTATTGTCGTGTCCCTGGGCGCTACGATTGTGTCCAGTCGCTCAGATATGTCATTCAATAATCCTATAAACGTCAAAACCTTAAACAAATCCTAAACCGGTTTCACAATAATAGTAATAATAATAATAATAATTATATTTGACCTCGTTTTTGGTTATTCCTTTTTGTTGATTATGCCTTCGGAATAATCGATTACTTTGTAATCGCAGGTGGGCGCGCGCTATTCGTCGCAAAAGGCAGTTCGCAGTACCTGGACAACGGAACCCGGCCGGCGCGGTTGTATATCGTCGCCGCAACGATCCTGGATCAAAGCATGAGAGTTTAAGAGAAGCGGTAAGACGCGAGCCAACGCGTCCGACTGGAAACGCTTTAGACAGAACACCCTATGGCTCACCTCCAAGAGGCGGTTCCGGGGGCGCTGTAATAGACCAAGGACAGTCTGCAGTGCCTAACCAAGGGACTAACCCATTTGGTGCGCCGGTCCATCGTCGACCCAGCCGTCTGGAACGGCTAAATTACGGCGGTAGAGGGGGAGCGATCATTCGCGAGTCTACGCCGACTGGAAACAGTTTAGAAAGGACTCCCGGTCGTTCATCTTCAAGGGGCGGTTCCGGAGGCGCTATCATAACTAACCAAAGGTAGTTTGCAGTGCTTGTAAATAAACTCCGTTCGGTGCGATGACAGATCGTCGGCCCAACGGTTCTGAATTAAATCACGGCGGTTCAGAAAAAGCGATAAGACGCGAGTCCATCTTACAGTGAATAACGAGTTACAATAATGCCCCTTTAGGAAGCGCTATCGTACGAGAACTTCGAGCCATGGTGTAGAAGCCTGAAGAGAACACCTTCCATCAGGTAAGGCTCAAAATTATTTGTGTAGTTTATGATTACATCTGCTAAGGGAAAGCTAACATTAACGTTTCTAAGATTATTAATTTCCTATATTCATAATATAGTGCACTTCTGCACTATATTTGCTGCCAATCTTGGAGTTTGAATTTGTCCGTCAACCACGAATTACAATTGACTATTGCTGCTTTTCAGGCTCGACGTGAGCTGACTGATATTGGTTACCGTCTGAACAAGCTGACTGATATTGGTTACCGTCTGAACGGCGTGAGCCTTCGACGAGACCTCTCTCGATTGAAAGCTTTGTTGCGTTGCTTATCCGCGAGGCTATCTCACTGGACGAACTCGGTCGAATGTTTCCAGGTTGGGGGCCATGATCTTGATACAGACCTCCGAACATGGCGTTACGATAATGTAAAAGGTCAAACCAAGTTGATATGTTTAAGAAGGCTAACCCCTGGAATCGGAAGGACCAAGCTAAGCAGTTTGGCGTTACGTTTTGTTATTGTTGATGTGTGTTGCTATTATTGATGGTCCCCATGCTTATGTCCCCTTCTTGGTAGCGCTATGCAGTTGTAGCATTCTGGTGCAGTCAGCAAAAATGTGTTGGAAAAATGTTCAATATTTTTTGGCGCCGTCTAGTCAGTACTGTAAGCTGGTGAATGGTAAACACGGCTATCAGTTGCTTTGAATAGCGCTAAGCTGTATCGATGTCGTTTCTAGTGTACGGGGGTCAAGTTTGTGCACATTTCTTGCAAAGCGCTGTTGCTTTGCGTTACTCATTCTATAGGTGTCTTATTGTTCGCACAGATTTAGCAACAATATGTTGTTATAAGTCAAAGATCCGACGCCCGCTTTACTATGCATATAAGAGCTAACTATTGTACTTTATATAAGCTATAGGATAATTAAAATAAAACAATACTAATTTCAATAAATGCGAGTGCTGTGTGAGAGACAATGGAACTATTACAGACATGGCTAAGTGCTTCCTAAGCATTTCGCGTAGTTCTAGACAACGACGGAATAATCTATATGCACGTAGCTTCTAAGCTATACGAGTATTTTATGAAGCGGACGAGGTGTGAAACCGAAAAATAGAGCTTTTGTAAAGAATATATATATATATATATATATATATATATATATATATACAGGGTGTTACGTAAAAGTTGTACTTCTTTCGAGGTTTGATAGAGCTCGGCAAGAAAATAATTTTTCCCAATGGGCGGAAGCCAAGAAAACGTTTTGTTTAGGAGTGAGGATGAAATTTAGAAAAGTCGTTATTCTGCCTTATTTTCTCCTACATAGTTGTACAAAATCTACGTTTGCGGGAGAACCAGTCAACGCATGAAGCAACCGATCATACCAGTGTGTTCGGCGGAAAATTTGCATAACCTAAATGACACCTAACGCAAGCTAGCAAAAAGCAAATAGGTGGAATAAAAAAAATCATAAAAAGTCGATTTGTTGTTATAACTTACGTTGAAGCTTTCACGTGCAAATCTAAAAAATTGCCATTGCGCACAAATGACGAACACTCTCTGACGATAGCAAATTTAATGCCCGTCATTTTCGTACCAAAGTGATGGTGCTGCGTTACGTAGTTGCTGAGAAACTAGGCTTTTTCGACAGCCCATATCAAAGCAAAGGCATGCATACTTCCTAGACTCTTGACCTGCTTACCACAGAAACCACTTGCGCACGTCCAGAAACACACCAGCAATTATTTATTATAAAAGTGCTCGAAGTTCCGTCCGCCCTACCACTAAACACGTTCTGTAGCGATTGCACAGGCTCTCTTGCACTCGTGTAAATATGTTAGGCATTGCCCTAACGACGTCAGCAGCGTTGAATATACGGTCAACCAGATCTTCACGCTATTCAACGGGGGGTTTCGTAGACACACTCTTTAGTAGCCCCACAAAAAAAAGTCGAGGCTTGTAATCGGGGGAGGGCGAGGTGGCCAAGCTATAGACCCGCCTCGGACGATCCACCGATTCTTGAATGCTTCGTTTAGGTATTCTCGAACCGTAGCAGAGTTGTGTGCGGCATTTTCAGACGAAAGCTTTCCAGGATGCCTTCTAACAACTGGGGTAACGTATGAATCAAAACGCGATACGCAGCTGCATCTAATCTGGCGGAAACAAACACACCAGCATTTGTTTACGCTGAGCAGCCGGCTTTGTTTCGAAATTATTCGCCGTTCGCACAAGCTTCTATCGGAAATTTTCGCGGGCTTTGATTCGGAATTCGTCATTCGAGACGCCAAAACACCATAAGAAAAACCGCCAACGCCAAAAGCTATAAAACGAAGTGTCAGGTCTGCCTATCGCGCATTTTTGATTTATACGTTACCCCAGCTTTTGGAAAGCGTCCCGGAAAGCGTTCGTCTAAGAATGTGGTTCCAGCATGATGGTGCGCCGCCACACAACTCTGCTACGGTTCGAGAATACCTAAACGAAGCCTTCAAGAATCGGTGGATCGGCCGAGGCGGGGTCTATAGCTTGGCCACCTCGCTTCGACTTTTTTTTGTGGGGCTACCTAAAGAGTGTTGTCTACGAAACGTGAATCGCGTGAAGATCTGGTTGACCGTATATTCAACGCTGCTGACGCCGTTAGGGCAATGCCTAACATATTTACACGAGTGCAAGAGAGCCTGTGCAATCGCTACAGAACGTGTTTAGTGGTAGGCGGACGGAACTTCGAGCACTTCTATAATAAATAAATGCTGGTGTGTTTCTGGACGTGCGCAAGTGGTTTCTGTGGTAAAGCAGGTCAAGATGCTAGGAAGTATGCATGCCTTTGCTTTTGATATGGCTGTCGAAAAAGCCTAGTTTCTCAGCAACTACGTAACGCAGCACCATCACTTTGGTACGAAAATGACGGGCATTAAATTTGCTATCGTCAGAGAGTGTTCGTCATTTGTGCGCAATGGCAAAATTTTTAGATTTTGCACGTGAAAGCTTCAACGTAAGTTATAACAACAAATCGACTTTTATGATTTTTTTATTCCACCTATTTGCTTTTGCTAGCTTGCGTTAGGTGTCATTTAGGTTATGCAAATTTTCCGCGAACACACTGGTATGATCGGTTGCTTCATCGTTGACTGGTTCTCCCGCAAACGTAGATTTTGTACAACTATGTAGGAGAAAATAAGGCAGAATAACGACTTTTCTAAATTTCATCCTCACTCCTAAACCAAAACGTTTTCTTGGCTTCCGCCCATTGGGAAAAA
>QVRM01003477.1:0-44328 GCA_003439945.1 Dermanyssus gallinae | reverse complement strand
AATTGTTTTTGCTCAGGGCCAACAAGCTTATCAATCAAGTGGATTTTTGGGCTACTTCATGATGCTCAGCGGCGACGTATTCAATACTGTCACAACGCCTCAACTTGGTCAGCATCAGGGGCGCATCGATCCTCAATCTTCACCATATCGTTGTTACTCGTTCATTGTCTTCATCGTAGCTATTGCTGCCTCTTATTGTCAACATCGCCCCAGTTGATTCTGCCACGAAGGAACTGCCGACAATACAAAGAAGGAAGTAACCAATTTTACTATATTACAGCTCGAGAAATAAATTAGTCAATAAGTAGTGTATTTTCCTTCGCACTGAAACACAGCAAGCATTTGAACTGCTCTATTGTTCGGCTGAACGAAAGCAACATCCAAGCGCACGTTTCATCAGCGCCGCTGTGCAATGCTACTTAAAGACCGATGCGATGTTTGCGATAATGTAATATATATTATATTATAGATATATATATATATATATATATAATATATATATATATATATATAAAGATATATATATAGTATATATAATATATAAAAAAGAGTTCTGCTGACAACACCATGACTAAACAAAGGACCTTCATATAGTATTCAGAATGTTCGCACAATATCAAGATGGCAAAAAGAGCCAAGTGCTTCCAGTGCTACTTAAAAGCAAATTCGGAAACGCGTTAACCGGAAGCCGGGAGAAAAACATTCTTCCGCTTGCAGCTTTATATCAACATCAGGTCGACAATAGCAACAAACGGGAATCACTATCGTATTCCTAGGGCTGTGTCCCAAATTGGATGGTTATTATCACATGCCAAAGTATCTACTATTTTAAGCGACAGTGACACCGCGGCTCAATCTGATGCCTGCATCTCCGACAACTGTTAGAAATGGCACTTCTTGAAGATTTTACGCCACGTCGAGAGTTTATTAAGCTCCTCGATTCCGCGCATACTTAACGCGACACTCCAAATCCCTACCTAGGACAAGAACAAAGATTAACTGTCGAACGAGGCGGATTACAGAATACTTTTTAAATCCCTTTCCAACCTACCATGGCCGCACTCTTCCGGCCGTGTGTGTCTGCGACCCCCCCGGAACTGCAGCTTAGGCAAGCAATTTGATCCAAGGTCCAATGGTGTTCCTTCTTGTTGGCTCCTTTGGTGGACTTCTCACGCTTCGTTCGGAAATGTTGCACATGTGTGGGTTTTTTTTAACAACAAAATCCTTGTAACAGCGTAGAATGACCAAGAACAGAATCCGAGTGCGCCACTGAAACATGTCATCTTTTTCTGAATGCGTTATATATACACCTCTGATATGTTCGTCACACACAGTCAAACTAGATCCCCACACTCGGGATCGAACTTGCGAGCACATCAGAAGTTAGGTATGTACTGCGCACTAGGTACCCAGATCATGCCGTCATTCGTGAATACGACTTAGCAAATAATTTATTTCACATTCAAGATTACGGGTTATATTTGAACATACGTAAAAGCTACGTTTCAGGATGCCTAAACATGTGTACACGCCCTAACCTGTCTCGTTTTCGAGGGCCCTTCGTTCATACCAAATAAAGACAAGTTTTATCACATTTGTACATGATTATAATACAGTTGTTTATTGACTTCAGTGGCGTCATTAGCAATATCCGCAACTAGTTCCAATGTCAGCATAATTATTTAATGTGACCACCTATAGTCATTGGTAACACAGAAATACACACACATATGCATATATATGTGTGTTAATACGATTCTATAGTATACTCTGTTGCTTGTGCTTCCCCGGAACAATTTTAATCACCCTTACTAAATTCACGTTACTCGTTAGAAACAAAGTGGGGTAGTGGTGGTTCTTAGAAGTTGTGCTTTTAGTATCGGAGGCTCTCCTTAAATTCACTTGTCCTAGTGTAAACAAAGCAATATATCTAGTAGTGTGTGTTTCAAAATGTAAGATATGACAAAATCTACATCTCCTAAAACTAAATGCTTCCATATGTTAAACCGACGTACCGTATCTGTCCAGTGGTTGATTTCGCTAAGTCATACGCAGTAAAGTTCGCAAGAAGAGTCAAAACCACTCAGTTAATAGTTGTTACCATTGACCCCGTTCCTCCGCACCTCTTCCAGCTGCTTTGTTTCGTGTCCTTTGTTCCCCCTAGTTTTTATAATATCCTATTGTACATGGCGATGATCCTAGGAGTGTACTTTACTGAAGTACACATAGCGCCAGACACACGCAAATACATATATGTGCGCGTGTGTGTGTATATATACATACACATGCATAATGTATAGACGTGCCCCGTAGTATATACGTAGGCATGTACATGCAATGTTATTATTTTGCTCACGTGTATATATATATATATAGGTCAATATCACTATAGTTTAGTTGTTGCTTATATTGTCAACGGCGTAAAGCAATGTGCTGTCTGCGGGTCGCCGCCAACCATATCTAGCCGCCCGGCGATAGTGGACTCTTACTTACGTCACTCTAACGGGGGCACATAAGGGGTTGTCCTTTACAGTTACCCTTTAAATTCACCTCTATTCTAAACAGGCGTGGGCGTGCCTGTTACGGCCGTTCCCCTTCTACACAAGGTGTTTATATATATATATCCCCCTATATGTATATGAGTATGTTTGGGTGTGTTCGTGATGCTTATAGCGGGGCGGATGACCGAGTTTAGAGCAGCCGAAGGCAAAGGGAAAATGAGTTTCTGATGAAGAGACGAAGAAATAGAAAGAGAGCGCGCGCGAGAGAGAAAGAAGTTTTTCCCCTTTTAGCCATATCCAGCTAGGTTGAGAGCAACGATCTATTCGGGGTGGTCTGAGTGTGCCCGAACCGGCATGACCCGCAGTGCGACCGTTGTTGTTCCCTCGACCCGCCTCGCCTTCACACATTTACGCACAAATACAGATTATATGCGAATACTACCCGATACTCATACACTCACACCCGCACTCCACGCAGACGTGTAGCTAGCATAGCGCACCTACCACAAAAGTAGCCGCCATCGACTAGAAGATGCCTTGGTAAAAGAAAAAGAAGCAGAGGACGAAGGAGGAGAAGAAAAAGAAGAAGGAGCGACGCCGTTATCTTCTGTCAAATGAATTCGTGATGAATAAAAATGGCCCGCCCGTGCATCACAAACACAAGCTGATGATGAATGATGACATTATGAAGCAGACGACAGGTGCTGAACGAATAATTCTGCTGCTGCTGCAGTTGCTTCTGATGAGGATGATGATGATATATATAATGCCGATGATGATGACCATCATCAATCAAAGATGAAATCAATGATGTTGATCGTGATGAGAATGGCGACGACTCACTGGTTAGCGCAGCTTGCCACGCCGTTTCATACTCGCCGTACACTGTGGACAGAACCATTTGCCTTTCGGTGGTTGGCTGATATTGACGCACGGATAGTGGAACCACTCAAAGGGACAGCCCTCGTTGTCGCAGGCGACCATGTCGCCATACGACACCTGATTGCAGATACAGTAGCGGGGCTCGTTCGGGTCGTACTGCCACTCGGCGTTTCCCTGCGCGGGCGTCTCCACCACGGGTGGCTCCTCGGGCACGACGGCTGCCTGCGTTGACGCTCCACCGAACGCGGTCGTCGCTCCGCTGCCCGTCTCGCTCGAATCCAGCAGGTGGTGTGCGGCCGAATTTGCCGAACTAGTCTGATTTGACGGTCGCGCCCTGCACTCACGAATCGGGGAACAAAAGTTAGTCTCTTGGCCTTATTTACTCCTACCTTACTAAGATGGACTGATAATGGACTTATTACTCGCTTGACACGTTAGCCTAAATGCGCATGTCACAATTTTATATCAGGGCCGCGCAGAGCAGCGGACATATTGTTCTTTGTAGAATCAAGTGTTTAGTAAAAAGCAGTCCGCCATATCACAAACGCTCTTATCGTCTACGACTGAGTCTACCTAACATTATAAACTAAACCCAATATGCAAATGCGTCCTAGCACCCATCTTAGTACTACTATTAATCGTCACACTAGACATGGATGAATATATATATATATATATGACTCAACATAAACGCACTTTTTACTACTCTTCCTCGACGTGGGCGTCGCCAGCGGGGCCTCGAGTAGCGCCGATATTGACGAGCTGAGTGACGAAACGCCGCCCGCACTGCTACCGCCGCCTGCAGCGCCTGCCGCCCCCGTAGCCGCGCCTGTAGCTGCAGCAGCAGCAGTCGTTGTCGTCGTCGTCGTCGCTGTTATTGCGGACGGGACTGCTGCTGATGTGGTGGGCGTTACCACGTGACCTCCGCCAGCGGCGCCGGCGCTGACGCCCCCACGCTCTGTCGCGCCTCCGAGCGCCCCCAAAGAGGCGACCCCCGCACTGCTGCCGGTGCCGCCACTATTCGAGGCGTTGGCGGCCGCTGTCGCTGCTACCGCCGCCGCTGCCGCTGCAGCTGCTACAGCAGCAGCGGCGGAATTACACACCCACTGCCGCCCCCGCCGGTCCCGCCGACAGTAGCGGCACCGACTGCACCGGCCCGCACCGGCGGGCGTCAGCGATGCGATATCGCGGCTACCTAGGGTGAACTCGCGCGCGGCCAAGTTCTGCACGGCGATCGCCTCGTAGCTGGCTTTGAGCGATGCCGAACGCCGGCCCTGCTGCATCTGCTGCGTGGCGGCGATCGCCTGCGAGGCGGCCGCTGCAATCGCCTGCGAGCCGAGTCCAAGCGGACCCGCTGACGTGCCCGGGGTCGCTGGAGACCCTGTGGCAGCTCCCGCTGCACCCCGCTGCTGCTGCTGCAGCAGCAGCGGCTGCTGCTGATGAAGCGACAAGAAGGTCGGTCGAACGCGTCGAAGTCGGCGGATGAAGCCCGACTTAGCGGCGACGCCACTCGCACTGGAGGCACCAACGCGTTTGGAGTCACTGCGTCACGATGGTGGCGACGAGGACGACGACATCAACAGTGGTCACGACAAGAATAACAATAGCAACAACAACAACAAAAAACAACAACAACAATTGAGCAATAGTTAGTGTCAATTTAACAAACATCAACGTTGATAATTTTAAATTACCTAACCGATACGCACACATACTGTTATCGTGTACATACCCTATCTTTTTCTCTACCACCAGTCACAGTTTGCTTATAGCGAATGAATATTGATTGTTTTGGCTACTGCCAACTGTTTTTTTGGAATTATTCTTTTATCATCATCAATAACAGCAGCAATGTCGTCGTCATCATCATCAACACCACCATTAAGTAATCAATGTCGCCCCTAAAATATTCCAACATAAGAAGGAATGTTGCTAGCCTGGAATTACTGCCACTTGTAGGGTAGCAGGTCTGTAATCCACGTACACGCGGAACATAATAGCTTTGGCGGCTTTTTTTAACATAAACGTCCGTTTCTTTAGCACCGAATTTTGGGTTGGGTTGAACATCATAATTTACTATATTATAAAATGACGCCTATGCACTAAGCAAACATTCAGGTTTGAAGTAAAGCAGTGCAAAAGAGGCGCTAACTTCAGGGCATAAGCCGGTTAGTACATGAGTCTAACCATTAAATAGTTGCTTAAGTTTTGTCCATGATTGATGTATCGTTGTCATCTGTTTGAGGTGAAATAAATAAAAATGTGGAGAAAACGAATATACATACCGGCCTTTAAATAGATAATATCATCCTTAATGATTCAATTCTAACCAAATAATTAACAACTTTGGATTTACCACCCATATATAGGTATGCACATATACACAGTCTCGGCAAAGATAGATATATACCAACGGAGACTCTCTCCGAATTGAGTAGAATGCCAATACTATACTTCAAAGCTGAACCAGCAATGCCGAGATCTTGCTTTCTAGCAAACTCTATATCCCTATAAGGTTTAGCGGGTGATTGGTTCGTCAGATATACGTTGAACTCTGCTACAAATGTCCACCGTCACACACAGTACCTGGGAAAGTTTTTAAAGCTTCCCGCGTAGTGGAGAGCGAGTTACTTATGGGTCGAATCTATTGGCAGAAAACGTCATCTTTGTTAATATTTGGGTGGAACAGTTGGGTCGATCCTCCCACAGACAACGGTGTGAGAACATTACGAGCAGAAGCATCTCACAACAGCCGTACCCAAAAATCGGGCTGCGTACTCTTATGTACAAATTCCAGCAAGAATTAAGTGCACAAGAAAGTTTTAAATCTTCAGTCGACTGGGGCTGAGATGAGCCCCATTCATTGGGCATTTTGTACGGATGGCATAGAGCATTTCTAACTGGACAATTCAATTGTGCGGCAAACCGCGTACAGGACATCCACAAGTAGCGCATGATGAAAATGTGTGGTGCTCTCGAACTGGTCACAGGTGATATGATCTGAGTTCCTTTCTAACCCTCTACTCAAGTCCGAGAGTTCGCAGAGGCCATGCGTTGGAGCGCCTCCACCCGCGAAACTAAAGCAGCAGTGACTGTCAACTGGCCAGGTAATAGTCGGCATCTTCAGTTCGGCAGGGTGAAATATATACAGTAGAATGTTCACCAAAGTTTTCATTGCGCTCACCCCGGAAAAGCTTTCTTAAGCGATGGTTCCCCCACCATGACAAGGGGGCTCCGACCCACCGGGTTTGAAAAATGCTGAGGCTTCTCTTGCTGAACCAAGAGTCACCCTGGTACAGCACCCAGCTTTTATGTCTAACAACGTAAGGACTGCCAGTCGTGGTTGCCAGGCTTCGAACTAATTAATGACTTCGCTCTGATCAACCATAAACCAACGTCTGGAAAACCCTCGTTCTTTACAGAAGACACTGTGCGCTTAAAAATGCAGAAAAACTTTGCGGTGACTACTCAAACACTTAAAGAAGACCTCAGAAAACGCAGGTAAAGCCATTTCAAGAATGCTTCAAAATTCGGAGTCACGGCCTAGAAAATGGGGCAAGTGTCTAAAATAGGAGAAGTCTTCCTTCGCAGAGACAACGCACGACCTCACGTAAGTTTACCAACCCTGGAAAAATACGACAGCTGGGTTGGAAACTTATCGAACATCTACCACATTGCCCCAAAATTGCACCATCAGATTACCATTTATTTAAGTTAATGCAATATACTTAACAAAAACAATAACTTCCTCGGAGCGTATATAAAAATGGTAAACTACTAACTGTATCAAACTTGGAAAAAAATCGGAAACAGGGCAAAAGCCAATCAAAATAGTCCTCAGGATACGGAAAAAAGATCAAGCAAATCAATAGTTTCTCGTTTGTCACGACGAGGCTCTGCATCTCGTTGGATGTCAAGAGAGTGCTTACATTGCACTTATAAGGCACAGAACCTCCTAAGTGAAGCTTTGTTTTCTCTATGCTTGGCCAGAGTCAGCCAAGAGAAGGAATGTACATTCCAATATGTTAACGGCTGGCCATACCATCTTTGCGTAACAATGCAAAACCATTGAAATGTTCCTGGTATGCCTCGACACACCCTTCTTACAGTATTAACCCAGTAATAACCCAGTAACTTCATCACCTTACCTTTTCCGCTTTTTGTAATAACTAGGTGAAAATAGCTTTTCAAATATGGATGTCATCACATTCACTTGTATTATTGTTCTGCGATAAACATAAACGTTCTGGTACACGAAAATTGTCCGTCTGCCCACGCTGGACTAAGGTTATCCAACGGTATCTACAAATCGAGTCCTTACATGCAGAAATAGTTTTGTAATTATTCATATCCTTTGTTTGTATGAATAACGCTTGACATGGTTCTCATAGTACAACGGCAACAGATTCATATATGCAAATATACTGCATTCATCTAAGGTCGTATTGGAGCATTATATATATATATATATATATATATATATATATATATACATATATTAGTCCTTAGTGACTCATGAATGTCATCGCGGTTCGGTTCAGCGTGCTCACCGGGATTCGTCCGTATCAACGGCTCGGGCGCGTGCATTTTTTCTACGAGCTGCTTTTTGCTTTCCGAGTGTCCTGATGAGGAGCCATGATGTTGTTGTTGCTGATGGTGGTGATGATGGTGATGGTGGTGGTGGTGATGATGACCAGACGGAGTTGTCGTTGTCGAACCCGAAGATCCGCCGATCGGACCATGAGATCCGGACGCTCGTCGCTTCTCGCCGTGCCGCGAAGGCTGCTGTGGGGTGACGGCCGGAGGGCTGTGTCGGCGCTGGCGGCGTTGAATTATCCAACTCAAGCGAACCTGAACAATAAGCCCAAATCACCAGCACGACCCAGATTCGAGTAAACACACAGGCAGACCCACACAAGGCATCACGCGCGCTCGCGCGGCGGTAAAAAGAACGAGACATTGCAGATATATATATATATATATATACCTAAAAACAGTGCCAGCGTAGGAACCGTAAAATGTGATAACGCAGACCGCACAATAATGCGACGAGCAGGGGCATATCCTCAGCAAAACACTTGTAGCTGTGAATGACCAAAAATGTACCTTAGATTTGAAAACGAGTTGGTCTGAGGCGCGACCTTAATAGTGACCGCAGGGCAATACATACAGGAGGGCAGGGTACGGAAAGACGTCCAAGATTCGTTAAGAGAATGGAGAACAACGCATTGCAAACTCTTCGTAAACGTCTGAAGAGGTAAAGGTAACGAGAGCTTAACCAGTAATGAACAAAAAAGCATGTCGGCCACCTTAGTCCTCACTCGAACGACCATGGGATCTCAAAGCAGACGAGAGAGAAAAGCAAATAAAATCCCACCAAAATTAGCACAAATTATATGACGACGAAGTGGAAAGAGGAAGGAGACAACAGACCGCAGGAGAGACGAGTGAGCGGGTAAAACAAATCCAGCCATATATAACGAAATGAATTGGGAGACCAGGAAGGAAGACATGACTCACTATATAATACAAGCACACTCTAGTCATGTAAGTGCAAATCACCCAACTTATGCACGCAAGCCGCGAGGCTAGACGGAATTAAAAAGTTCATAGAATGTATGTGTGCGGCGCGGAAAAGTTCCGGAGCAGGAAACAAGATTTGTAAAAAGTAACCTCGTAGGAAAGCGATGACGAGGACGGGAAATGCTCAACACAAACCAGCGAATTAACACAAGATATTTTAAAAGAGAACTAAACAGCATGAGGGAAAAACCGGCTATGCATTTGAAATTGAGCCATGAGCACATATCCAACAGGTAGAAACATAGTTTTTACCGAGCCGTTTCAGCTAAAAAATCGAGTTCAAACGAGGAGTTTAGGTGGTACGGGCCACGACGAAACTAAGGTCAATCGTCGGAAGTGAATCCCACTTTGCCCTGTGATAGTAATCATTGCATTTTATTTTCTTCCAAAAATAAGATATGTCCTTTAATTATAAAATTAAGGCATCTTTACATCCACTCCACGGTTCTGCCACAGTGATAGCAAAACAGTAAATTATAAGTAACTGCGCAAAGTTCCAGCGCAATACTAGTTAGAATATATGTATGCCCAATGTATACACATGCTTATATATATATATATATATATATATATATAAAGCATTGTGAATGAGCTAGGTGATCAATACAACGGAACACTTACGCTTTTCAAGTATTTCCGTTATTCCCGCATTGTCAGCTTCGAGTTCGATCTTAAATTTTTGTAGTTCCTGGTCAAGTTTGCGCAGGTATCGCTCGACCAGATCGTAGATCTGGTTGGCGATGTGAATCTTTTCCTCGGCATCGTCGATTGCATGATAGTAATCCTGGCTAATCCTGCGACATTCCTCCTCCTGTTGCTCAGTTGAAATTCGTTTGGCATTAGCAAAAAACGCCTTGACGCGCGCGTCCAGCGAGTCCATTGCATCTGTTCGTGGATCCCGGACGAGATGACCGCGCACAATCCAACCCAATCAATGTTCAACAACAGAGCAAAAAACAGCAATTAACATACCCTGCAATAAGTATGCATGCACGATATATATACTCTGCTATATGTGCGATAATAAATACAATATATAGAATGATATGAAGCTATTCTGACTTCAGCGCTCTAAGAAACCCCCATTTCGTCATTACCGTAGATGCGCGCTTTTTCTTTGTGTGAAATCGAACAGTAGAGCACTGTAAAACTGTAGTTCGTTGTCTAGCAAATCCGATGCAAATACGTGACCTGGTATTCCCAGGGCCGATCTGGCTATTTTCTTTATCGGTTTTTCGGAAAACTCGTTCTCCTTCTGAGTATGTCAGTTATTTCATTGCCAGGCGTATGTCAGGCGGGCCGTCGCGTAGTAGAAACGGAAACTCTCCGTAGGTTAACTGCAAATGCGCTAAGTGAGGCTACTTTTTCTCTAGACATACGACGAAAGTTCTGGCGTCTAGTAATGTTTTCATCGATCCTTGCTAAGACAACAAAATGTATTCATTGCGAATGACTAACAAATGGAAAAAATGACGCAATAACAACAGCTATGATGTTTGTATTACAATATTATTTTAGAAACTCGATGACTATTCATGTTACAACATATGCTCAAGGAGCAGATAATCTAAATCGGCCGTGCCAACCTTTACTTACTTTGTACTTGAAGGTCCATCTCACGCATTTCTGTAAAGCGGTCTCGGAGCTCCTGGGGAAGGTGTTCGATTACTGCAACATAAACGTATAATCGATAAGCTCGCTGTATAATTGTACAAGTTGTTTCCATTTCGCTAAAACACATCTTGCTTGGCGTATAAAAAATATCGTTTAAGGCAAAGCCGAGCATTTCACTTATCCAGCAGAGTGAAATTTGAACAGGTCATAAAAACTATGAAACGCACATGCACTAGACGACGCGCTAGAGCTGTAAATGTCGAAACTAACATCGGTGTGTTTGACATGACCTGCGCAATATATATATATATATATATATATATATATATTTTTTTTTTTTTTTCTTCATTAACACAAAGGCTGGGTAAATGTGTTTATGTTACATCAAAATGTTTCGAGACAACCAACAATGTAGTGTTTTGCTAATTCTGCATTTTAATACAGAAATAGAGAGAGGACTTACAATTATCTAAGCATTACGCGTCATTTTTGATATATATATATATATATATATATATATTTTTTTTTTATTGTTAATAATCTATATATATCATTTATTTGATTGATCTAGTTATATAACTTTTTTATGTTAGCACTTTGGAGTGAACAATTGTCTCCGCGCGAACGTGTAGTCACGGGTTTTCTAACCCAGGGTTAGCCCAGTTCAACAAAGTGCCCCGAACAGATGCTGCGTTTCCTCGTTGAATGTCGAGAGACAGTCTCTGACGCAAAAACTCCGATGCTCTCGAGTCTCCCGTGGAAAGGTTAAGGTTTCTGCCCACGCGCTGAATCAACTTCAGTGTAAGCGGTCCTGGGCCTCCCATTGTTTCAAAAGCCAACGGACAAAATTGGTGCGGATAGCCAACGCCAGAGTATTTTCTACATTTGTTAGCCTCTGCTAACCTGGACGCATGACCTGCCTGGTCCGCCCCTGCACCGACCATCGAAGGGGCTAATGAGTCGGTTACAGTTGCGTCCCAAACAAGCATGCGGCCACGCTCAAAGGGGGTTAAAGTAAGGCCGTCAGGCCTTTTTCCGTCGTCTCTGGATAGGCCCGGAGGTTCTAGTATACAAGGAAAGCCGGCAGACCTCAATGCTCGACTGAAAGTATCATTTAGAGCCGAGTGGCGTGCTCTTCGGCCTGCGCTTAAGGCGCATGACAAGCCATGATGGGCCAACGCGTCCACAAGGTAACCACAACGACATCGGTGAGGAACGACTAGGTCGACACCAAGCCGCAGTCCTGTGCTAATGCGTGTCGTCTCGTCATCCAAAAGAGTCCCTATTTGTGGACAGGGTAGGGCATGCAACCAAGCTCCAGCCCCTTCACTACTTACGGCTCGGAGCCTGGCTTTGTCAGCCAAGGTGGGGGCTCTATCGATCAGGCTTGCTAATCGCTTTTCTTGCAAGGGGGCTGTCCAACTGTTCTGCTTATTCCTTTCAACGGGAGGGGAGTCGAATAAAGACGACAATTGGTCGGTCAACTCTTGTAGTTCTACGCTATAAGCTTCCCACCCATCGTTATCCAATAATGCCCTAACCCTCTCCGCAGCCTGGGTCAGTGACGACACGATTGCAGGTCCTGCCGTTATGACCGCGTCGGGCACACCTAGGCCGCCTAAATAAACCGGGAGCATTACCTGTTCCCTTGCCTCAGCGGTCAGCTTAAGATTTAGTATGATCTCTAAAATGTCTAGGCTAAGTCCATTAAATGGCTGTAAGAGCTCTCGTGATAAAAACAGGTTGCAACCTCTAAGCAGGTGTGTTAACCTCGTGGCTGAAAAACAAGATCTAAGAAGGAACAAGCCGCAGTGAGCCCCCAATTGAGGCAGTCTGCCCGCCGCAAAGTCAAGTTTGTCTTTTCGACTGTCTAATGCCTTTGCAATACCTTCCGGCAACAAGGGGACACCTAGCAGCTCCAGGTTAACCTTGTCTACTACGCGACAGCCCGGAAGTAAGTCAAAAAGGTTAGTTAAATCTAACGGCTCAACTTCGTTGTGAGTTGTGACATATACTTCACATTTGATCGGGTTCAATGTCAGATTGCTAATAGCACCAAATTCAATAACTTTCCGTATGTCGTCAAGTACGGTCGGGAGGTCCCCGCCCAGAACCCCGTCATCCAAGTACCAGGCATTAAGGGGGGACTGCAGTGAGTCCACCAATTCCTTGATACACAAGCAAAAAAGTGGGGGACCCAGGGGATCACCCTGCTGAAGGCCTGTCTGCGATAGCATAGTGCTGTGGGGCATTACCAGGTGGGATGGTTCTAAACCATAGGCCAGGTTCGTCTGGTGAAACAGTACTGGTGCCCACGACTTGACGGCTCGAAGCAAATGGTCTCTCCGGACGCTGTTGAAGGCGTTTCGAAAGTCCAGCTTGACCATCACCGTTGGCACTTTGCGCGATTGCAAAAATGCACGAGCACAGTGGACTACTACCTCTGTACCCCCCGGGGTAGCGAATCCTAGCTGGTGTTGGCCAAGAGCTGCTGAAATAGTGTCCCTATTATCGTAGCAACCGATTTTGGCCGCCAGTCTGCGAATGACTGAGGAACAAGCGATTGGACATAATGAGCCATCTTTTTTTTTAATGCAAACATCCTTGCCCCAAAGATGAGTGGTAAAAGACAAGACGGGGGCGAGCCCCATCTGAGTACGTCCACCACTTTAGCAATGGCGTCCGCTAGTCGACCGGCCGTGCTGCCCAGTGCACCAGACAGTAAGTCCTGCAACAGACGGGGTCGTATGAAGTCTAAGCCGGCAGCTGAACTTCTGCTAAATGTCTTCATTGCACTCAGTATCTCTTCACGTGAGGTTGAAGAAGGCAGTGTGACTGCCGGCGGTGTGGGCATGGAGAGATCCGTAGGCGCATCGGGATGTTTGGAGCGAAGAGCTTCTGTATTTTCGTTGGCTGGCGCTAAAATATCCTGAGAGCTCACCAATCTGGCAGCACCGGAGATGTCGCCTTCTGAGAGCTTGACCTTCACTCGTCTGGGGAGGTCATTGTCGAGGTGTGCTATTACTTTGCGTCCTGATCCCTCGTGTGTCAGATCCCTGAGCCTTAATCCTGATGAAAAATCGCGTAGGTTCTTCATATATATATATATTATAATATCATATATATATATTATAATAAACACCGATCAACATTGTAAATAATCATTTTCTTGGGTCCCGATCGTTCTGGACAGTTGTGCGTGGAGCGCAATATGCTTACATATGTATGTACGTATGTATATATATAGATATATAATGCGCTAAACGCACAACTGTCCAGAACAATCGGAATCCAAAATTTTTTTTATTTAAAATATTGATCGGTAAAACACGTTTCACATAAAACGGTCCACAACGAAAACCCATCTCCAGGATTACTTGTCAAATTACTTTCATCCTCTGATAAGAAGATATGTATGACGGCCCTGCTATCATCCTTTCTATGAATGTCCTTCTTACACTTTGCAATGGGTAGAGTCACAGATCCTCAAGAGATACTGCAGCTATTGCTGAGAAGCCCTTTTTTTAAGAATCGGGTTACGTAAGATGAACACGGCATAATAAAACAATTACAAGTCACGAAAGCAAATTGAGCTACTTGGGTGACGTACCTAAGCTTGGAATTATCCGAAGTAGAAGCACTAATGTGGCGCATAGCGTGCACATCGGGATTCCTTTTATAGTCAACCCTGAACACAAATTTGGAGTGTTTGATATAAAAACTCCACGCCATTTTCATATATATATATATATATATATATACCACAATTACTACACATCATAGGAGGCTAAGTAGAACCTAAATCGAAACAGAAATGAAAAAATGAAAAAAAGGCCAGATTCGAATCAACAGAAGACCGACAAAACCAAAACGCGGTGGACCAGCTAAAGAGCGTTCCAAAAAACGTTCCGGATCTGTTGCCAATGACAAAAGAAAGTAAATGCTGCATTATATATGCATACTCAATATGAATGCATGCTGTATGCATTTCTATTATGCATGTGAATATCACACATTTCACTCACACTCAACAAAAGCGAAATAAATTATATTATGGGCACGTAAAGGCTCATGGTAATGGAAACTATGAAATCTAAGAGTGAAAAAGTTGGTCTCTGCTACAAAGTGACGAAACGTAATCATTCGCCAACGAGCCTTTAGCAAGAGAAATGACTTCCATTCCACCAGTACAACTGTGAACGCATCAAAGGTTTCCTCAGCTGTATATGAGGCCACCTCGGTTTTCCCACTCCACCGGACCTGGCCGAGGTGTGCACTTCTCTCCTATCGTCATCGATCGAGTAGGCATCCACTCAATAAACACTCCCCTAATGTTTCCACCAACGTTTTTAAAGCTTTTCGAAGACCTGACTACATCGATCATAGGACAAAATAATCGCCCAGTCGTTGGTAATTTTGTGATTTCAGCACAGCTCACCGACTGGATTGGGCTATCGTACACAATCTGCACCTCGATCAATATCTCAGTAACCACTTTTGGAGAGGGAACTAAAATCAACCTTAGATCTGGCCTTTTGCTTTTGAGCAAATTGAGCCTTGCTGCGCCACCATACTATGCTACAGGACGCTGCAGAGCATCAAGTCGTCTCTTGCACCCCACACTAGCTTTGAGGAACCCCAAGTACAGGTGGAATAGTCGAATAGCCGAGGCATGGAAGAATGCCATTACGTTAGGCACATATGTATTCCCCGGCACGCTGGTCGGAAAATCAAAAAGAGCAAGTCGAAGTGCTAGCAAAGACGACGTAGTAACGAGGCACCAGAACAACCCCTGGGGGCAGGGCCTGAGACCATTTGGGTCAAAGGTTTTTAGTGGGTATTATTCCAACAGCATCGGCATCGAATCCCACACTACGCGCTTCGGGTTTGCGTAAAAGCAATTTTCCCTCTCAACAAGAAAAACTAGTGTAACGGAAGCGGCTACCCTTCTCGAAAGCACATCGGGAAAAAAAAAAACAAATCGCGAAAGACGCGTTCAGAAATCGGACTGCGCGCTTAGTGTGTGCTCACCCCACCATAATTTTTGCTGGTCGGCTTTTCTTTCGGCAAGAAAAACAATCGTACATCATGAGCATTGAATAACGTCTACTGCGAAATGATATGCGCCAGCGAAATCTAAAAGAAACAAGCGGGAAATTGGTTTCGTTCAAATTATCTGTGGACTAAAGACAACTGAACAACATTTTCATAAGCACTTAGCTACAGGCAATAAAACCGTGCTAAAGATGCCGACGGGCCGTAAGTGGCTCAAACAATTGTAGAAGAAAGAAACACGCAAGCACCAAGACGCAAGGAAATTTAATGGCCGATTTTTGATCGACCATAGTTTTCGATGAAACCCTGTGCCTACTTTGGTTCTATTGGTGAGGTGATGTAGTAGTCATTCTCACAGTTTGCTGCCATGATAGCATACAAAACACACGTATACACCATTTTGGAATTCTAGTACATCATTTTTTATTGAACCGAAACCACTGAGGTATTTCGGTTTGTTTTGTTTGGAAGCGCCATTAATCAGCTACGCGAAGACCAAATTCCGCGCTAATCGGTGATGGCGTTTATTGATTGAGTTTGATTCAGAGCTGTGGAGAAAACGAATTCGTTCGGCGATTTTTAAAGAGCCGAAAATTGAGGAACAACAAACTTGCATCATGTTCTGTGGTCAAAACCAAATCACATTTTCTAGAGTGATGGAACTGTTACAAAATGGTGACCCAAAACACTCTGTATACGTGACACTGACAACAAACAAAAAAAAGGCCAAAAACAACCCCCGTTTGGAAAACCTTCGACATTAAAAGCCTGTAATAGCATGCTTAACAATCGCCGAATAACTATTAGAGAGATAGCTGACGAGTTGGAGATATTCTATGGATCACTTGTAGTAGCCTTGGCGGTATTTGCCAGAGGTCTAGCAGTAAAGTTCGTTTCAAAAATGTTGAACTTTCAGCAAATGAGCGCCCATCGGTAAATGTCCGTAATGAACCTTTAGGTGGTAGCAGAAAACCCTGAATTGATAAAGAGAATGATTACAGGAAACGAGTTGTGGTCTATTGAGTATATGGTAAAGACATCGAGACCAAAGCCCAGTCTTCCCAGTGGCTCTCCCAAGGAGAGAGTCGATTGAGGAAATTCAGATAAAGCAAATCCAACACAACGATTCTTTTGACTGTTTTTTTCCACTACAAAACATAATTTTACACAATGCGCGCCTACTAGGCGCATTGGCTTAGCTGGTCTATTGATATGTGTGTAACATATACCGCGAAGCTTTTAGGAGATTGAGCAGGTACGTCCGACGCAAGAGGTCTGAACTCTGAGCAAACAACTCTTGGAACTTCCATCACGACAACCCACTGGAGCACACATCGTCACTGATTTCGTATTTATTGATGAAAAATGAGACTTCCTATAGATTTCGTATCCTATAAAAAAAATGGAGAGACAACGTCGAGACTATAGAAGAGAAACAGAAAAAATCGCAGAAGCAACTCAAATCGATTCCGAGAGACGCGCTTAAAAATGTTTCGAGGAGTGGGAAAGGAGGTGGCACAAGTGCAATGCAGCGGACAGGAGCTATTTCTAAGCAAACAAAACAGTTTGGAAGATGAAATAAATATTTTTTTTTATATGTATCAGAAGTTTTGAATCCGTCCTCGTTTGTATATATGAATATTAAAATATAACGTAACAGTTTATTGAAGGGTGACATTGCAATGTTTATTGTGCAACTCGGCTGCTTGACTTTAATGAATTTACTTACTCTCCAAGTAGTCCTCGAAGTAGAGCATTGTGGTGGTGGTGGGGGCAATTGTTGACTTCGTTCCTTGCTTCCGCTGCTGCTTCTCTTGTTGTCGCTATTGTTGTTGTATTGTTGCGCTTATATTTTTTGCTGTTATCGTTGATAGCGACCGTGTTGTTGATGCTACTTCTGCTCCTGTTGTTGTTACTAGATATCGGCTTCATACGGTGTACTACTGACGGTCACGGTGTTGTGTCGCCTCGGCCCGAACGAGTTCTGAGAACGTAATGCCGACTTAGTAGCCAGTGAGCTGAAATAATCAACCATCCAGCATACCAATCATGATTATTGACCTGCGCAATTTTGTATGTATGTAACCATATATAATTCGTGTACCATAGTTTATATAGCGTACCAACTAGACCATATTTGATTATATACAATATGTATGATAGGAAAAGTGCTAACTAATTTGCCATAAGAGAGTTGTCGCTGAAAAGCAAGATAACATTACTTATCGTTTATTAATGAAGCAATGAAGCTAAATTGTTCTAATGAATAATCATAACTATTATCATCATCATCATTACTATTTTTACTACTGCTAACTAAAACACTAGAATAGGATGAGACAAGAATAACATTGTTTAGAACGGTATACAGCAGTAGCTGTAACAATAAATGTTGCCGGGGTTTATATATTCGGTAGAAGGTGTATCGAACGTGCTCGACCCGGTGTCAGCTGATTTGTTTAGGAAGCTGCGTGCATTATTCTCTTAGCAACCTTTTTTTACAATAACAACATCTCATAATAATATTCACCATAACCACCACTGTGGACAAATAACCACCATCATCATCATCATAGTAATAATACAACGAATAAAAACATTACAATCAAGTAAGTCTATCAATTGGCATCGCATCAACGCAAAGTGCAGCTTTAACAACAACAACCACCGCAACAGTAGCAGCAACAACAACAACAACAGCAGCAGAATAACCAACACAATCAATAGCAATACCAGCAAAAACAGCAACTACACTCTAGTTTGCTCTCTCCGCCGCGTTGTCGAGATCGTTCGAAATGCGCCAAATATTGCTAAACATATCGAATGTTGTTTGTTGTTGTTATTGTTGTTGCTGCTGCTGTTGTTGTTGAATCAGTGTTGGCTGCTACCTGACATAGTCACACACTCACAGAGATCTACAGAGCAAATGCAAGGCGAGTAGCTTTTCTTAGCTAGCTTATACTCATGCACTGTGGTTGGAAACACATCGTCTTGTACAGTCGTTGCTGTATGATGTTGTTGTTGTTATTACTATTTTGCTTACTGCTACTGTTGTTGTTGTTGTTGCTGCTGCTGCTGATGTTGGTGTTTCGAGAAACAACAACAACAACAACAGGTCTATCTCGAGATCGCTATAGGTAAATCACTAGTTTCCCTGCGTCGTGTTTCCTCGCGTTCGAATCACAGCGAGCGCCGACCGACCACGTTTTGTTGAATATTGGCGCCAATTGCCAGCATCAGCAACAACAGCAGCAGGAGCAGCAGCAGAGTCAGCAAACAACAATCAACAATAACAGGGGGGCCGGCTATCCAAGATGGCGACCGCCTCTATCTTTTCTGTTGTTGATGTTGTTGTTGTTGCTGATTCTGGCAAAGCCGCCGCCCTGCACTGTTTGCTTTGGGGAGTCGTCGAGTGAGCAGCAACAATAATGATGATGATGCTGCTGCTGATTATTATTATTATTATTATGATTGTTATTACTGTTATTATTAATATTACTATTCTGATCAAAGATAATAAGCTGCTCGGATCGAATGGGAGGCGTCACTCACTCCACTGCTGTGCGCTGTCGTCACACAAACACAGATTTTTAATGGGCTTGAACTTTTTTCATCATGCTAGAAGACCATCCATCCATCGTTGTCGTTTGTGTTGTTGCTGTCACACACACACACACAACTCACTGCTCACTGAGTTAATGTTGCTGACTGGCTAGCTAAGACAGCCAGTCGTATGTATTCATATCATAATCATCATTACCACCACCACCACCACCGCCGTTGTTGTTGTTGTGACGTAAAATTAACACACCCGCACCCACCCGTCAAAGGCGACAGCAGCGGCGACGACAATTGTCGGCGAGTGGAATAGCCGCAGCAATAGAAGTACCACCACCACCGCCGCCGCAGTACTTTCTGGTAGGTGGTACTGCTGCTGCCACCACCACCACACCAATACTACTTCTTCTATTATTACTGCTGATGTTGTTGTTGTTGCTGATGTTGTTGTTGTTGTTGCTGCTGTGGCGGCTGCTACAGCAGGGCAGACGCTGCAGCGGCTGAGGCGGCTTTGGCAGAGGCGATGCAGCCTCGTGGCGGCCAAACAACCACCAAGGACCGAAGGGTCCTCTTGGCCGAGAGAGCCCGTTCGGCCGCAGCCTCAAGCACGACGACACGGCTGCCAGCGTACAAGAAGACCAAAGATGTTGAGGAAGAAAACAAGAATAAGACGTTGATGAAGACGGCGACGACGACGACGACTATGACTATATAAATATATCCAGTCGGTTTGTCTGCCGTCACTAACCACCACCACAACTACTCTTTCACCCATTCACTCCCTCACTCCTCACACAGAATACGCATACAACATTAATATTAACAACAGCAGCAACAACAACAACCGCAACTGCTGGGCAGTCGAAAAGCCATTACCGTAGCGGCGATGCAGATGAAGCTCCGCTCACCGCCCTCGGCCGTTCATTTATTTACTAACTACGTGCTCTCCCATTCGTCTGCGCGGCTCGATGGTCTTCGCGTGTTGTTGTTGTTGTAGTCAGTTGTCGTGAAGCAGAAGCTTCACGACGACGAGGATTATTCATCATTCTAAGTCACGCCACGTCCGACAGTCCACACCGAACAGAACTTCCTTAACACAGATAGACAAACTAACCAGTACACAGAGAGAGTGGGTGAGAGCGAGAGAGAGAGCGAAACAGATAGACACGCAGACTGTGTACAGCAGCAAAACTAGCAGAAAAAAAACGATGGAGCGCGGGCAGACGGCTGGCTGGTCGGGTGAGGAGAGGGTACCAAGCTCTGCGCGGCTGCACCACATAACATCTACATACATCAATTCAACATTTACAGATAGTAACAGAAACAATGACAACAAATGCACAAACCATTAGACACCGTCAAGCGTAACAGCAGGGTGCGCGTTGCATGCGCAGCGTTGTGTTTTTATCATTATGTATAATGTGGTGTATGAAATCTCCATATCTATTTGTATGTGAGTTGCATAGTGTTATATATATATATTTATACATACTTACACATAATCTATAGTCTACTATGTGTAAGTGTGTATGTGCATATATATATATATATATATATATATATATTTATACATACTTACACATAATCTATAGTCTACTATGTGTAAGTGTGTATGTGCATATATATATATATATATATATATAAACATACTTACACATGTCTAAGACACTTATATAGACTGAGATGAATGATTTCCTGGTCTACGCGGCAACACAATAAAGCAGAAGCCACGGCAGTAATCGAAAAGCGTCGTCTTAAAGATCGCGACAGAGCGCATAGGTTGTTCTTGCCGACATCAACTGAGCAACATCAACAATCCGAATCATAACAATAACAAAACGACCGCGATGATGACGGTGATCTTTGTTGATGCCACAACGCAACGAGCCCGCCTGACTATAGGCGGACTCCTTCTTCTTCGAGGCGAGCGGGCGGGCGGTCCGTTCTCCGATATGGCGGCTTTCTCTATGCAATACGCGAATGAAACTTTAATTTGAGCGGCGAGAGCAACAGTCAGTAATTAGTAGTAGTAGTAGTAGTACCACAACACATGAGACTACCACCACTACCTCAAACATTAATACGTGACACTTTTCACCACCAGCCCAGAGTTACTGGCTGCCTGGAAACGGTATTACATTTCTTAATAGTAGTAGTAGTAGTAATAGTCGTTCTCGTCGTAGCTGGTAGCAGTCGTATTTGATGTTAGAGAGTCAATAAAGAACTTAGCTCAGTATTACTATGAGTACAATAACCTTGTTGTAATAACTCTTCTTTCTGGCCACTGCTAAATTGTACGCATATGCAGCCACAGAAGTGAGTCTTTCCTCTCTCTCATTTTCTCTAACTAAATTAGAAATCAATATATCGCTATATTGTCGCACCACCGTTTGCATAAAAGGCTGTTGTTGCTACTCTGCTCTATTCATTGGTCGCGTTATACATGCGATGTTTTTTGCCTGCGTGCGATATGATGCTAGCGGTTTTTAGTCGTGTAATTGTTCATGTTAATCGGCAGGGTTATCAAGCATGTGTATCGGTTATTCTCCCCCCCCCCCTCCCCCCGCCTCTTCTGGATCATTGATTTTAGCCCCCCGTCCCCCTCTGACCATTGATTTACTGCAATTATGAATAATCATGCATATTCATATTATAATACGATTAATACGGCATTAATCTGGCCATCCCATGCATTTAAGCATGGGGTGGCCAGAACCCTTGCTTGCAGAGCCGCGAGAGAAATGTATTGCCTTCTTGCCCAATTGCGGCTCTGCCTGCAGCAACAGCAGCAGCAGTAAGACCAGAAGCAGAAGTTGAGTTGGCAGCGGCAGTTCTCTCTCGCAGAGAAGAGGAGAATTTCTTTCTAATCTTCCTTTGTCCGGTTGCATTTCGGTGCATCTTTCATTGGGAGAAGCAGCAACAGCAGCATCATGGCGGCAGCTGGTTGAGATGAACGTTGGTTTTTGCTGACGATCCGATAGTGCTGGCCGGGACCAGCCGTCTTTTACTCGCGCATGTATCCTTGTGCCGAGGCTGTTGCTCAAGCTGCTCGAGCTGTTGCTCAAGTTGCTGCTACTGCTGCTGAGAAAAGCAGTGGATCGAACGGTGGAACTACAACCGTGACCCACAACAACATGAACAGCGCCAACACATTGGTTGATGATCGAGGAGCGGGTGAGGGCCAAGTACATGTCGGAAGGCAGGCTTGGCTAGCTAGGAGAGGAGGTGGAGGAGCGACAACGGGGCGAGGATGTATGGAGAAGGAGGATGTCGATCATGTAGCAGCGGCAGCAGAGATCTCCGCATTCCATCGTATCGCCATCGCCGTCACCGCCAACTTCATCGTTAGCATCATCATCATCATCATGATCTTCATCTTCAGCACCACCACTATCATCCACCACCATGGCCTTCGTGGTCCTGGTGGTGGTGATGACCATCAACACCAGCAGCAACAACAACATCATCACCACCACCACCACGATCACCACCGTCCATCATCATGGATCATGGTGAACGAGCAGTTTGTTAGACATAGCATAAGCGGGCACAACAAGGAGGGAACATAGCAGCAGAAGTCGAAGAAGAAGAGGCAGGAGAAGAAAAAGAAAAGAGGGAGCAGCAACAACAACCACACACAGGGTAGATAGAGGAGCACGAAAGCGAAATGACAGACCAAGAAGACGAGAAGGAGACGAAATAGAGAAAAGAGCGAAGAGAACCTTGATGATGAAAACGAGGGGCGGGTAGGGGTGGGTAGAGAGACAGATTCAGCCGAGCCGCAGTGGCGGTGTTTCGGTTGCTGCTGTTGCTTGCTGATGACGCGGTTGCTTGCGGCATTTCTACTGCTTCTCTTCAGCATGGGGAACTGTGGCGCGTTGAATGAAGCTGCTCTCTTCAGCAACTTCACCACGCGAACAGAAGCAGAAGCGGCTGCAGCAACAGCAACGGCAGCGGCAACCAAGCGATGAAGGCGGCAGCAGCCAAGCTCAACAGAAAACGAACATACCAAAGAAGAAGCAAGCCGCAGAGCCGTATGCTCCATGGTGAACGTCGTCTTCGTTTTCGTCGTTGTCTTCGTCGTCGTCGTCGTCAGGGAAAGGAAAAAACAGCGGGCCGCCGCAGACAGCTTCAACAGGAATGTACATACTTGTTCTGCTGAATTACTACTTCTTCTACCACTACTACAACCTACTACGACTACTACTATCTACGACATACACTTTGCGCTTCGCTTCGTTAGCTTCTGTTGATATTGGTACAACGTTACGTGGTAGTCGTCACACTCCTTCGAATAGTAATGTTAACAGCAACAACAACAACAACAACCACAACATCATCAACAACCACAACATCATCAACAACAACAACAACTACTACGAAAACGACAACTTTAGCAGCAGTTAAGTTGCTGTACGCAGCAGGCCAGTAGGACTGGTGGTGGTGGTGATGGTGATGGTGGTGGTATTGGTGATGGTACATCGTTGTGAATAGATTGAGGACGTCTCTCGACCCTCCGGACTCGGGAAACGGACTGTTTCACTGTAAGATGCACATCGATGGTACCGACAGCGATACTCGGACTACTACTACTCGATACTCGGCAGCATCATAGTGTGCACTCAATCGTCAATCAGTAAGCGGAAGGAATAACGTGGTCCGCAGTCGCCCGGCAGCGTCCGTCACTTGGTTAGCAAGTTAGGGGCGTGTTTTTTCTGCCATACTTTTGCGTGCAGTGTTGTTGCTGCATGGGGTATTTGCCCATACTTGATGTGCCTCGAGAACTAGCTACTCGAAGCAGGAGGTGACGATCCTGCCTGTGCTGTGCATCCGACACAGGTAGCGGGGTTTTGTCATAGCTGTTGTTGTTGCTGTTGCTGTGGGCAGGTGTCTGGCAGGTATCCGAGCATGATCATTCGAGTTCATGTAAGGTGCTGGAGATGAGAGAGGTTGTGTGATGCCTATACGGATGGTGGTAGAGATGATGACCATGCTGACGATAATGATCAACTAATTTCAACGGAGACAGATATCTTCTCGTCGCAGCGCCCACAACGAAAGAGAGAGACTTATGTGCTGCTAATGTGAACTCGTGGTGCATTCATGTAAGCTTTAGCCTTTGTTGTTGCTTATTGTTGTTGTTGTTGCTGCTGGTAGTGGTGTTGTTGTTGCTGCCGCCGTTGTAGTTGTTGTTGCCGCCTTTGAGGTTGTTGTAGTAGTGTTGTTGTTGCCGTTGTTAATGTCGCGTGAATATGAGTTCCGTGTGGTTTGCCATCTCTGCCAGCTCCGCCAGGATTGATTCTAAGGCTGTGGTTCTGTGTGCTGAGGCGTTCTTTCTCAAGAAGAACAACGAGAGTGTCAGCAATAACAGCAACAACAACAACCACAACAACAGCAACAGTAGCAGCATTCATGTGCATGTTTATACAACATGTGAGTATACATACAACGCTTGTATGTACGTGTGTTCCTGCGTAAACGTGTTCGTTTGTGCGCCTCGGTGCGTAGGTGTCGGATGATGATGATGACGATAATGAGGATGATGATAGTGCCTGGATGATGTGCCTTCGGACGTCAAGGACAGGAAGGACCGTTTCCGCTAGTCGTTGTAAAGTTCAACAGCAGCAGCAGCAAGACCAGTAGAAGAAGCAACAACAGCAACAACAACAACAACAACAACAACAGCAAAAACCACAGCAACAACAACAACACCTAGTACCATAACCACGGGTCTCAGGCGCCGACGAGTGGCGTTTGGAGCCGTAAAGTGGCTGTAGTAGTAGGAGAAGTAGAAGTTTGTGTTGAGCCTCTCTCTCTCTCTGCCCGTTTGTTGAGTAGTTCTGCGGAAGCGTTGGCCAGCACCGGATACATAATACGCCGCCTGCGCTGCTGGTGGTGTCGGCAGCCGGCATCGCCAGATGTCGACCGGCGGACCCGACGAAAGAGTTTCGACAGAACACAGAAGTCAGAAGCCAGAAGCGAGAAGTCCGGCGCCGCTTTGCTGGCGGTTCTGTTGGCGGCAGTGCTGTTCTGTTTGTGTCGTCAATTCGTTCGATTGGTCATTTCTCCGTCGGCCATTTCTGGCTTCGTCCATTCGTCGTCGTCTATACGTTGCGTCCGGACCGAACCGCTCTTCGTCGGTGCAGCTGAACGGTTGAAACAACAACAACAACGACGCTGAAGCGCTTCGAGCACCCTTTCCTGCGGTAACTTCTCCAGTAGCACAACAAGAACATCTGCGATAACATCATCGCCGTTGTCGTCAGCAACAGCAGCAGCTGCAGCAAGACTAGCCATATTGAATTTTAATTATAAATCTTCATCTCTCATTAATGTTTTAACTTGTATTATTAATGGCAGTCTAGTCTCTTGATTAGTCGACGACAGGCGCACACATCTACGACGACACGTCGTCGTAATCGCGAGATGGCCGAACTTCTCGAAGCACGATGAAGTTTCACAGTAAGTTCAAGGATCATAGGTAACTTTCTACTATTTGCCTACTAAAGTAAAGTAACCCTTTAACTACTGCTGCTACTACTACTATTAAGTTTTTTTTTTACTTAAACTACGCTGAGTGTTTAACAAACACAGACAACGCGTCTATTACTGTCATTGGTCACCGTTAAGTAGAGTCAAAACTGTCGTGTAGCATCGTCGTCCGAGTAACGGACAACGGGAAAGGGTTCGGAGCGAAGTGGGAATAACAGCATATTGCAATAGGACTTGTCACGGTTCCAGGCACGTCTCGCAGTCTTGTAGGAAGCCAGACGAATCGGGTTTTCTCGCGAGTAGCATGATCAAATCCATGAAGCCGCTGATTGAGCACGGTGCAGTCTGGTGCACTGCACACGTTCGAAACCGTTTTTGGGACCTTCTCGTGCGACGACTTGAAAAATTGTCACTCGATCGTGTCTTGTTTTGTGCTTACGCATTGCTATGTTTGCTTCTCTGGCAGAAGTGAATCGCGCGCATTTCTTATCAATATTAAGCACAGTCTACCAGCCGCAACATTACGAGCCACAAATATACAGGAGCTCGTTTCCATTACACGCATATATTCAAATTTCCTTCAAGTTGTTTATATATTTTTTTTTTATATTGACATAGTTGAGAATTTTTTTTATATTGACATAGTTGAGAGTGCACAGTAACGACCCGTGTTGCTTGTGGGAGAGGTTAGCTCACTAACCAGATCTCGAGAGTCGTGAGGCTGATGATTGTTTGGCGTTGTGACATTTAAATTCCAGAAATATTTGCTTTGCCTTTCTTGTTTTTAAATTTAGACTAATTGTTTTGTATTAACCTTTACACCGAGACATCCGTCGTCGTCATCGTCGTAGATCTTGCCGATGTTTCTTTTTCCAGTCGCTCGTTTAAAGTAGTCCAGAAATGCTAACTAAGTAACACAAATATGAATAGGAAATATGGAAAACAACGTTAGGACGACATGTCTTGGCCTCAAACACGAACTACGTTCTGAACGCGAAACATCAGTTCGAGCTATCGATTGTGGAAGGACCCTTAACGCCGCGCATGAAGCGCGCATAGGCTATGCGAAAATCGTCGTATTTGATTGAGTATTGTCAGGCATTCAGGGCCTTACTCGCGTCAATAGTGATTCAGATCTAGAAGCTCTTTGCAAGCCTACGTGCAGGAGATTCGGGAATATAGTCGCGTATTGCACGCGACTCGAGGAACTCTTGAGAAGATATCTAAATATATCTGTACGCGCTGCAATAGAGACGAGGCCCACAGGAGAGCACGGTACGTTGCTTTGAATACAATGAGGGTGTTACATATACTGGGTCATTTATCTTGTTATGTCCTTATTTCGAGGTTTGGTAGAACTTGGCAAGAAAATAATTTTTCTCTATGGAGGGAGGACGCGGAAACGTCTTGTTAAGGAGTGAGGATGAAATTTATAAAAGTTGTTATTCTGCCTTTTTTCTCCTACATAGTTGTGCGAAATCTACGTTTGCGGGAGAACCAGTTAACGCAAGAAGGGACCGATTACACCGGCGAGTTTGGAGGAAAATTCTGCACAACGGAAGACACTTCACTAGCTTGCGTATCAAAAAGCGAATACACAGGTTGAGAAAAGTCATAAAAAGTCGATATGTTGTATATATAACGCTTTTTTGTGAAAAATCATTAAATTTCTCCATTACGATCAAAACTGTATGTCCAAAAGACCACTCTCACGCAATGGCAAATGTATGCCCACCACTTTCGTACTAAAGTGATGATGCTGCGTTACGTAGTTGTCAAGTCACTAAGCTTTTTCGATAGCCATATCGAAAGCGAAGGCATGCATATTTGCATAGGGCGTATGAGAAAGTTAGGTACATATTTTGAGGTTTGGTAGAACTCAGCAAGATAATAATTTTTCCTTGTGGAAGGAGGGGGCGTTTACGTCTTAGCAAATTTTTGCGGTTCTGAACGTGAAAACTTGCACGTAAAGCATAACAACTATGATTGTTGAAAACGCTTAGTGACTTGACAACTATGTAACGCAGCACCATCATCTTGGTACGAAAATGATGAGCATTAAATTTGCTATTGCGTGAGAGTGGTCTTTTGAACGTACATTTTTGGTCGCAATGGAAACATTTTACGATTTTTCATGAAAAAGCGTTAACGTAAAATATCGATTTTTCATGACTTTCCTTAATCTGGGTATTTGCTTTTTGCTACGCAAGCTAGTAAAGTGTCTTCCGTGCAGAGTTTTTCTCTGAACACGCCGGTGTAATCGGTTCCTTCATGCGTTGACTGGTTCTCCCGCAAACGTAGATTTCGCACAACTATGCAGGAGAAAAAAGCTGAATAACTACTTTTATAAACGTTACTCTCTCTCTCCTAAACAAGACGTTTCCGCGTCCTCCCTCCATAGGGAAAAAATATTTTCTTGTCGAGTTCTACCAAACCTCGAAATAAGCACATAACAAGATGAATGACCCTGTACAGGTGAACTAGTTGACGTCCTTTACAATGAAGGACGTCAGCATAGATTTGATAATAATGCAAAGGCCTTGGACGTGCAACAAGACCCACGGCAAATATAATGTAAAATAACGGGCACCCGATGTGCAGGACCTGTAGTTCGAGATATTGTTCTCAATAGTGAGAAAGTAGGAATAGTCCGTCAAGTACGTCTCGACCGACCGACGATTCGATTATTCGGGGCCTTTAGGCCGGCAACTTTATGCTTTCTATGTAGTATACAACACGATCGAATTTACGTAACAATGAATTCCCGAATGGAGGGAGAGACAACTTTTCAAAACATCGCGCAATATATGTGTGTATGTAATATAATCGAGAGCGGCTCGATCAGCTTTGCAAAGATGATCGGACGTACCCCGTCGAGAGTGAGATTGTGCATTTGTGTCCCATAGTACTCCGTACACAGTGCCAGGGAAAAATAAGATGTCGCTGAAAATGGTTTTTTGTCACCTTATTCATGGGTGTTCGATAGTAGGTCAATTGTATGTAGACACTTTTAGCGTTGTTTTTTAACAACAGAGAGCCTTTCAACGCCATCGCTGATTGTCACTCCTTGGTGGCAGAGAGAAGAAGCCCTGTCGTTTAGCTTCAGTCTCTTGTTTGCATATGACAGTGTGAAGTCTTTTACATTTTTTTATAATGATGAAACGTCTATATTATTGTTGTTGTTTTTGTTGTTGCTGTTGGTATCAATTTCGACACATGGCCGATTTAATTAGTAGACTGTATTAGCTTATCTAACGAACAGGTTAGACTTGGCGATTGGGGTCATTTTTTATGCGACGTAATCGCGCGACGCCTCTACGAACGGTCATGATCAAGATGTCGACAATTTATTAGACCGGCAAAGTTACAGGCTATGTTCAAAAACACTCTTGTTGTCTCTTTTGTTGTCCATAGCCATTTCTTCTTTTAAAAGCATTACAAGTAATATCGTAGTAGTAGTCATTAAATCGTATGTTTATGTCTTCGCTGACCTGCCCCACATGAAGTCCGTGTTTTTTGTGACCGCTGCCGGCTGGTGTAATTTCAAATGCTGCGGCCGTTACAGTTTGACGATTCGAGGTTTCGAGTAAATCTCCTCCCGAGTATCAGTGTTTGTTCCATTCACGCCATTCAGTAGTCGCTCGCTTAATAACTGGCAACGATGTTGTTGGTAGACAACAGAGGTCACGAAACAATAAGTTGCGGTTCAGCTCGCCAACAACATGCATTTGCCGGCTTGGCTTCGGCCGTGCTGGAACGCGCTCGTAATAAACGGCTAATGGCACCGCTGTGTCGTTTCTTATCCGCGTGATACCGTTGTCACATAATGGAAATCACGTCCACTTGACTCTGTTATCGGTCACCCTCATCCTGATGATATATATATATATATATATATTCATGCATGCATTTACTTGCACGACTCCCTCATGTGTGATGCCGACTTAGTTTACGCTTAATGATAAGCTAATTAAACAATATGTGTCGTAGTCTCGTCTAAGCATTTACTATGCGTGTGCCTTACATTTTGACTAGCTAGAACTAGCTAAGCGAACGCCCTAATGATGGAATGTAATTGTTCCACGACGAAGTATGTGTCAAGGAAACCTTTCTCTTTCTCCCTCTCTTTAACTATTATATATATATATATATATATATATATATACATGCCAACAGCTGTGTGGGAACCGATGCATACGATGTTAGCAAGCGTCGTGCGTTATCAGTGCCTATCGGGCAATATCTGGCCAACACGCGTGGAGCCCGCGCGTTACAGCCCGTCCCGAGATGCTTTGTTTCCATAGCTTTCCATAGAGACAGAATGGGCTGCTCTTGTGGCGGCCTTAGCTGAGGCTAGACACCGCCGGTGAAGCTGATTGAAGACGACCAACCAAACGATGACAAAGACCACGAGAATATAGTCTTGAGTGTGGGTGAAAGCAATGCAAGCCATACATTGGCATTATGCATAAGGCGGCGTAGCGCCTATGGTCCATATTCCTATGGCGGGGGTGTAGCAGCAGCCAGCCGCAAAAACAGTAGCTGTTGTCGCAGCAATGAGGCAACCACTACTATGAGAAGGGTCAACTGAAAAGTTTTTCAGCACAGCAGAAAAGAGCATCAATGCGTTCATTGTCTCCACGCTTGGCGTCGCTTCGACAACAATGCCTATTCATTTAGTCAACTGAGCAACAACCGCTCTTTGGATTGCCGTCTTGTTTATGATGTTCCGACCGGCTTTCTTTTTACTTATAATCATAATTATGATAATGATCATGACGGTCACAACGACAGCGGTGGCGACAACAACAACAACAACAGCACCGACGAAGAGGATACTTTTGTTGACGTGTCACTGTACGATCACCCATCTGCGCTGACCAGCTATTCTGGGTATAAGGGAACTGAGCGTTTGCCATGCATTTTGTTCTCCGACGGCACCCTAGCCAGTCATACCATCCGTTCTTCCGTCCATCTCTCGTGGTTCGGTGTCCCGTTGTTGGTGATGGTCTGATCTATTCAAATGTGTCTTGTTCCGCTGTTGTTTTCGTAGTTGTTGCTGTTGTTGTGGTGGTGGTGGTGGTAGTGGCCCAATGTACAACGTACGCGTGTCTGTGTTTTACGGCGTGTAACAGCGATACCTATGTGGATGTTTAAACAAGGTTAACGCGAAGAACCTCGTCGTATCGGATTGTTGCGCATCAGATTGCGATGCAGAGTAAGGGAGATATCGTGTCGAGCCCGGTGGCGTAGTGCATTCGCGTGCGCCTCGCGACCGGAGGAGACTCATAGGTGCGCGGGTTCGATCCCCACCGATGCACATTTGTATGTTTGGGGTCCGTCTTACGAAGCAATGCGAAAGAAACCCCGTGGACGTTAAATGTTGGCTGAGAGTCAGCCCGAAAAAGTTTTAGATATCGTGGCGGCGTGCTCGTCCGGAAGGTTGCTGACAGTTAGACGCAATACTTGCCTGGCTTATGGTGTGCAGGTGCGAGGCTCGATAGATTCTCCCAGGTGTACCCGGGAATCTATCGATTTTGTATTCGAACATTTCAGGAGTGCATGTGTAAAGACGCGTTAGAAAAAGAGGACGCCACACTTAGGTGGCGCACTTGTATTAAAAAAATAATCACACATAAAGGTGTAATATTTCCGAACCTAGCTCTGTTTCCATCTGGGACAAACAGCTGAACAGCTGATAGCGTAAAAGGTTGCATATAGACAATGGTTCGGGAAAAGTCTTCTCTCTGGCTTTCTAAAGTAATTAGTGATTTGTAAGTCTACGGGGAAAGGAGGAGGCCGCAGATAGATGAAAACATACACGTGAAACCTAAAGGCAGCTGCTACACCAACAAATTCTAGAAGCCATGTCGTGTTGTAGGCGAGAGACGCCGAGAGATTTCCCCATAACCTAGTGTTTCTGATTCAGCCATACACTGACTATGGGAACTTACGTTTATAATATTCTTAAACTCAATTACGTTTACTGTTAATACAATTACTATGAGAAATATGAGTTACTCGGCAAATCGTTTTTAAATGAGTTACTCGGAAATTAGTTTTCAATAAAATACTTGGCGGCCGTGGTCCAGGAAGCTGGTGCGCTAGCCATGGTTGTTATCTACGGGGCTGTCGCCGGCTCGATTCCTGGTTTTGATTGAATTCGCTTTGAGCGATGCTTATTAAGAATAGATGATAAACCATATCGCTGAAAGTTAGCGACAAAGGACATGGAGATACTCTTAATTTTGTTTAATTTCAGTGTAAACCGTATGAGCGCAAAAGGTTTCTACTGTGTTTACACCTTTATGCGTACGTGTATGGTTTTATATAAGACAGAAGGTTTACACAGACGAGTAAACAGGAGTTTATCAATTAATACAGTGAACCTTCCTGATATAAGGAAGAGACTTTGGTTCTGGCGCCCAAAGCACTGCTATTTTGTGAACAAGCCGAAAAGTGAGGGACCAAATTCCGAGTATCCGGTTCCGTACTAAGATCCGAGCATTTGGCTCCGAAAAACCGCATTGCGTAACGTCGGCAAATGGATCGCTTACGCACCTAAACGGTTGCATAATTTAGCTACCTGGATTGAAGAGCAAGATTTTGGTTGAGTACAGTCGATTTCGCCTAACAAGCGAAACGTACAGTCAGAGAGGATTATACTGTATTGTCGGTAAGGTATTAGAGGCATTTCTAATTTTAAACTTCTTTGAACGAACGAAAAAATCTATATAATCATTTAATGCCAAGGCACAAACAAGATTAGGAAACACTGTGGACGGCCCGGAAACATAAGGAACACATTGCACCTTCAGGCAAATGGCGGCGTGGCCTAAATAGCCAGTACGTATCTGGCTTCTGTTGCGCTTGATTGCAGGTTCGATTCCGGGGTGTGCGAAGCTATAATCCTATGTTCGAAGATGTCGGTAGCATACAAGTAATGTGTGAGAAAACGATGACACACTTCGATGGCGTATTTGGGTTCTGATTTTGCTCGTTCCACGTTGTCATGAGAATTCGCTGTTAACGATTGCCTCACGTAAATATGTTCAGTATCTCTCCGAACCACAAGGCCGGAAAAAATCTTAAAGTGCTAGAAATGGGGGCAAACTTGCAATTTTATAACTAGAACAGCTTGCGTGAATGAAAAGTCGATATGTAACGTCTAGAACAATTTCTTCCTGACTGACCCACTGAACCAGTTTATCTAAGATGTATTGTATCCGGGGCACCCGCAAACTCAGAAGAGTGTGCCTGTTGTTAGGTCGGAAAGGATATTTTAGGACTTCGAGTAGTCCACATACAAATGCACATATAATGCAGCGTGTATATTGCATGACGCAGTCGTTTGTATTCTTGTGTGCCGTCCTCACGTTCCCCGTCGGTGATAGGAATAGGCGGCGTTGCCAGTGTTTCTAACCGTTATCATTGCTATTCTGCTTGTTGTTACGCGTCTCTGTCCCGCAGCTATGAATGACGCCGAACTGCTTCCGATCTGCGAACATCTTGTTCGTGATTTCGTCGCTCCTGATCTACTTCTGCGATGTCCTGTTCTCGGTGCTGTTGGCGTATGCGCTGTTCCTGCAGGCGTTTGTGCTGTGGCCATGTGTGGTGTTAGCGCTCGTCGCCATCTCGTCGATGCTCTGCCAGGGCTTCTCCTTCAATGGCACGTCCGGTCACGCCGCGAGTACCTGCACAGCGATCCGACTCCGGCGCCGAACCGCTCTGGCTGACGCACACGATGTCTTCGTCCATTGTCCTACAGGTGGGTTTGACGCGTCGACAGTTGGACTTGTTTCAACCACTCTACCAAGTGCGTGCTGTGTTTGTTTGCCATCTGTTTTCCGCTGGTGAATGTGCTGGCTTGCCTGCACTGTCCACGATGCAGGCCACCCGCAGGTTTAGTATTGCTCCGCCGCCCACCTGATATATCCAGGTTACGACAAGGATCAGCCTACTCGAATGACCTGTGCTGAACCGAACACCACGGCGCCTGGTTCAAATGGGGGCACGTCACGGCAGAGAGCGAATCATAAAAGCTCCAAGCTAAAAAGTTGGTCTACTATCCACGATCGACGAGGATGACAATGCTATTGAATGGAGACACGCTTGGGTTACCTTTGAGAACGAAACCGAATTATACTCGAAGCTCGCACAGTGCAACAGGTAAAGGTGCTGCACCGGACGGCCGAGATCACCGATATGCCCCCCATATCAGCACTGTCGGTAGACAACACATCTCAGGCTTCAAAACAACCTTCTTACGCTAGCGTCATCCGCGGGATCTTTCAATCAGACGATGACCTACCCCACAGGTGCTACTCCCGGCTCCCATATCGATCCCCACTAGAAAAGGTGGACGGTTGACAGGACGGTCCCACCGGAGGACGCCCGTTGTAAGGCATCGCCGAATCAAAACACCCGTCAAACGCACACGTAAAGACACTTTGGCTGTGTCCGGCCCCACAAGCGCCTCTCTCGGACTGTCTTAGATTCTTTCAGGCTTAAGTCTATATTTATCGGCTAAATTCAAGGCCTTATTAGAGCTGTTGCAGCTGCTATTGCTAGTGGACAATTGACGACGAATCGTACAATCATGACTGATCATGACCGCAGAGCTCAAGAGGGAGCAGCGTCACACGTCACACACATCTACTACTAAATGTCTACTATACGACGGACGATACACGCGGCGTGGCCTAACAAGGCACATATCAGCTAAGCACCTGACCGACCGTCACTAAGGCTTCCTCCTCCATACCGACCACCTCTGAGCCCTCTCGTTTGCAAGTGGCGCAAATATTGGAGGTTGTTTATACAGTTAGGGCAAAGCCGGCTGATTCGAATTGTACCAAAAGTCAGTCAGGAGAAAAGTGGCTCTTACCCGTATTCAGGAAACCGTACTGGTCATCTGATAGGGCGTTCGTTTTCTGGATCTCTTCGTTCAGTCTATTGACAATAACGTTTTCCAGGGTCGTACCCATGGTGTCAATGAGACATGTAAGCCGGTAAGTTGAGGGTCCCGTCTTTTCTTCGTATTTATGGATCAGAACAAGGCTAAACCTCCTCCACAACCTCGTGAATCTTCCCTCTCCCAGGAGCTTGTTGGCGAGGTCATGGAAGACCTTAGACCACCTTTTGACCAGTAGCCTCCTACCTCCAGAGCAACTCCATCTACGCCGAACGCTTTGCCTGTTTCCAGCCGTTCCTGGGCTTTTTCGATCTTCTCCAGCGTTACTTCCGGGAAGTCTTCCTGGGCAACCGAGAGCTCCTTTGTTTTCTCTCCGTGCCTGTGCCGGAAAAAGACCGCTTATAGATTCTGGAGAGAGTTTCGAGGGAGGCCCCCGGAGTCTGGCAATAACCAAAGATACGGCAGGCCTTATACGTAGCTCTTCACCGCGTCTATCAGATGTTTCCACGCCTCCCGAGAACCTAGAATGACCGAACTGACCAGACCTCTGCTTCTTGTCATGTCTAAGGAAGACATTCAGAGCGGCTATTAAGGGTTTCCAAAAGAGCTCCGCCGCAGGCTATACTTTATGAGCCTCTGCTTGTTAATGGACTTTCTTTCCTCGTTTTTTTAAGGCGTCCCCGCCAGCCTGTTCTCCGCGTTGGCAAAGGTTGTAGACATCTTTGTTTGGGGCGCCCCTCCTCCTTTCCTCCAACCGTTGATATTTGGTGCAGACTATTTGCTCTTCAGAAAAAGATCGGATCGGTACGTCCCGCGTGTTCGTCTGCTCTACGCAGGCTTGCCGCGAAGTATTGTATGCAACCACAATAAAGCCTTTATTTCTCATGCAACTGGTGCACACCAATTGGGATTCGCGACGCCAGCTGGGACCGAGGTAACCATTCACGCAACCCATGCATTTCTCGACTCGCACGAACCCCCAGGTGTTCTTGTAAAGCTCGATTTAAAAAAACGCTTTTAACAGCATAAGACGCGATACCTATCTATTAAACCACGGCGGACTGATATATCGGCATCCTTCCCACCTGTTCTGTCTGAGCAAGTGATTTCGCCTGCCCCCGGACGGCAGCAGGGGGTCCCTTAGCACCACCTCAGTATTGTCTGGGTGTCAGGGATCTAGTAGATGCCTTCAGGAGCCCGCTGAACCTCTAGCATCTTGACGATGGTCTATTAGGAGGAAACGTTCGCACTGTAGTACGAGGACATTCACGGGTCCATAACTTCGGTGCAACATCTGGGTTGTAATTAAATCCGGGCAAATGCGAGCTATGCCTTTCTGGCTTCACCCATGAGACCCCCGATATACAGTCACTCCGAGACCTTCTGCAAGGCTGCAAGCTTATTGTCAAATACAATCTGAACTTTGCTTGGTGTAACAATTTGCCCTGAGGGGCAAATCCTGAGAGCAGCAATCGAGCGCTGGAGATTGAAGCTGGAAAATGCCGCGCGCCTTCCTCTTCTGGGGGCCATCGGGGACTCATCTTACTCAGGTCTTCTGCCTCGTCCTCGACGAGTTGCAAACGCTCGACGAGTTGACACTGTCTACGCTCGAGGACCTGCTGTACCATCTCTACCACCTAGCGCACGGCAACAGGCATTAGTACCCGTCTCTAAAGGGCGCCTCGGGGTATAGAATTAACTGATCCTGGTCGGGCCTGCCATAGGCTCATCAATGCTAAGCGTGGAAAACAAGGCGAACCCCTTTTTAGATTTAGCGGGAGTCGTTTAGAAATCGCTTAGCCCAGCTTTAGGAAAACCTTAAGGCCCGGTGCGGTGGTAGGCCTGAAAATGTACTATCCCAACGTGACTGGAATGCCCCATTGCACGATGAGGTACAACGACGTCTCTTCAACGAAGCTGCCGACGACACGGCCAGAGCTGGTCTAACCGCCGTGTCCGACAAGGATTCAGACGCTTGGTTACACGCGCTTTCCAATGCCCCCATTGGTACCCTTCTTGATGAGGAGACGATTTGCATAGCAGTAGGCCTACAACTAGGGGCTATGACTGTGGTCACCTCGTCGGCAAACTGGGACATCACGGCCTATCGTGTATCATTAGCGCAGGGCGACGTCCCAGACATGCCGCTATTAACGAGACCTTCAGCAGGACTCTTAGTTATGCGGTCGTTCGTGCGTTCTAAAACCCCCAGGCCTCTGCGCAGAGGACGTCAGCCTATACAGACGGTATGCACCCTTCAAGCAAGGCAAATGCTGGTCTGAAATGCAACCGTAACCGTCTCCTTAGCCCCTTCAATGGCCGGTGGCTGCGCATCCAAACCTGGTTATGCAGCCCACCTTGCGAAGACCAGCAAGTTGAGAAAATACTCATCAATCGGGTATCCCCACGAATTCTGCCCGTTCGCGTATGAAATCTTGGGTGCTCCTGGCGTTCAGGACCAGGCAGCTCATCCGCATATTCGGCACTTAGTTAACTGCTGTCATCCGTTAATAGCAGGTCGTCGTCTTTTTTGTACAGCGTCTGAACCTTGGCATACAACGTGGACACGCTGCCTCCGTTCGGGGCACACTTCTAAGTGTTCTCGGCGAAAGAACATGGGTCGCCTGGTGCTAACTGTCACTGGGCGTCGTCAGCCAGTTTTTTTGGCGACTCGGCACGCCAGGGTGACGGCGCCGAATCTCTAGACGGTTCTCTACTCATCGAATACAGTCATAATGCACGCCCGCTAGGCATTTTGGCTTAGTTAGTTCTTCGTAATATGCGTAACATGTACATAATGTATTTACGGACCATAAATTATATATATATATATATATATATATATATTATTTGTGAATCCATTGTCTGTTTCAGCTCGGCGTACTATGGCGCTATCTTCGACTGTTCATCCCGGTCGAGCTAGGCTCGGTAAAGGAGCAGGTTCGCGACCTGTGTATGCTGCGAATGCTGCACGCGTTCGTCCAGTCGACTCCGCTGCTGTTGATCCAGCTGCATCTGTTGTTCTCGAAGCCGTTCGAGGACATCACGGATCTTGACAAGGTGGCCGCGTCGCTCGCGCTCGTCTCCGTCTGCTGGGCATTGGCCTCGTTTGGCAAGAATGTCCGCCGAAAGAACATGGACCGGCTGGTGCTCACGTGGCTGGGCATCGTGTGCCAGTTTTTCTGGCGACTCGGCACGGTCAGCGCCCGGGTGACGGCGCTGAGTCTCTACGCGGTCTTGTACGGACGCTGGGTGCTTCTGCTGCTGCTTCTGCACTGGCTAACGGTGTTTCTGTGGCTGTTGGCGCCGAACAAGCTGTTCAAGGACGAAGACACGCCGCTGTCGACCCGCCTCTATCACTGCGGAGCGGTTGCGTGCGTCTACACGCTCGACTACATCAATCTGCAGCAGAGCGCCAGTAAGCTCAAGCTAGTCGCGTTCTACGCCGTGATGCTGCTCGAGAACCTGTTGCTCGTTCTGCTCTGGTACGTCGTGCACAAGGACACCAAGTTCATCTGGTTCGAGTCGCACGCCATTCTCGTCGTGTGGGCGGGCTTTCTGCTGGGCATCATGTTCATGCTCCTCTACTACAAGTGCTTCCACATCAACGTTCTCAAGCAGATCTACGGCGAGGGCGCATCCGAGCTGCCACAGTCGCACAATCAGGCGGTGCTGAAGCTTAGCAAGTCGATTCCGTCGCAGACCAACAACATCGGCGCTCACAACCGTGCCGGCGGCGGCAACAACAACAACCACAACAGCAACCACAACAACAACCACCACCACAACGGCAGCAGCAACAACAGCAGCAGCAACAACGGCGTGTTCAACTGTGTCCTCAACCGAGGCATCAGTCGGAAAAAGAAGAAGCCGTCGACGTTTGTTCCCCCGCCGAACGTCAACTTCCAGCCGGGCGTCAAGATGTCGCAGCCGTTCTGGAAGCGTCTGTCGCTCTCTCGGATGTCCGACTGCGAGTCGGTGTCGATGAACGCCGACCACATCAAGTCGAAGCTCGAGCAGAAGCACCGAAAGCAGCTGCTCGAACTGCAGAAGATCCAGGAGGAGATGCGTTCGGGCCGGATGGACGCGCTCGGCATCTCGACGCCGATGCCACCGCAGCTGCGCGTCGAGCCGCCACGCGTCAAGCGCAGCCCGCTGTGGAAGGGCGCGCCGGCCAAGAGTTCGGCGACGATCGGCGACGACCTCAACTACCACTGTGGCAGCGCCTACAGTTCGGCGGTTCTACTCCAGCAGCGGATCAACTATCCCCCGCTGTACGCGCCGCACGAATTGCCCGCAGTTCTCGATCCCCGGCGGCTACCAGGCGGCGGAGGCGCGGCAGCAGTAGCAGCGCCGGCGACGGCGGCCGTCGCGCTCAACTGCCATACTGCGTCGCTGTATGGGCCCGCCGAATCGATGGACGGCGACAACGACACAAGCGACACGGAGCGTATTCCACCCGACGCGCTCTATCGCGACCAACAACAGCAGGGTGGTCGGGGGGGCGGCGGCGGCGGCCGGACACGTCAGAGTCGAACCCGAATGCGATCTCAACTCATCACAACGCCGCACACGCAACTATAGCAGCGGCTGAATCTCCTCAATATTTATATGTATATAGATATATATGTATATGTGTATATATATATACACATATACATATATGCACATTATATATATATATATATATATATATATATATATATATATATATATGTATAGCTGGGGCTTGTACTCGTTTCGTAGTTAGCAGAAAGCGCCATAGTAATGTTTACCAAATAGCCCGTTATGCGGTACAGCTTCATCGTAAGAATAACATCGCCGACAATGCTCGTCAAAAAACAACAGCATCACGACGATAATGATGATGGCGACGATGAGAACAACAACAATAACAACAGCAGCAACAACAACAACAACAACAACAGCAGCAACAACAACAACAACAGCACTCACTAATGAGAACGAGGACGACGACGTGATCGTGACGACGTCGTCGCTTGACGTGTACATAGTACGAAACATAGCTTTTAGTTGTCACCGAACGTGTTGTTAAGTGCTGTTGTTTGAACGACGTTGCGATACAAAGCGCAAACTACAGTTGTTAGAGCCTGCCTTGTTGCGTGAGGACGTGGTGGCGGCGGGCGTGCCGTCCCGCTGGCATGTCTTTGCGCTGTGCGCTAGACAATCTGCGTCACAAGCTGCCACAATCTTCTTCTTCTTCTTCTTCTGAGCTTCATACTTCAACACTCCTCCGATCTCCGAAGGTTCACGACCGTCATTGTGTTTGTGTAGCGCATTGTGACGCCGCCACGGCTCACACTTACGCGTGACTGGCGGACACTGTGGAATTTCTGCAGCCGTGTCCGTCAAATAACTTACCGGTAACAGTGGAAGCGATTCCGAGAGGCGGTCAACAGTGATAACACGGAGACTAACCGCGATAATACCATGCCATAGCGCAATATATATATATATATATATATATATATATATACCTGCATAGATGAACAGAGTGGGCTGATTCACGATCTCAAGGGAATAGAAATGCATCCGGAAAAAAAGAGGGGCTCGAGGGGGCGCAAGCAACACTGGTACACTGCACAGAAAACATCAACTAGTAAAGTAAACCAAGGACCAAGCCGTGTGAGGACGACTCATGCCTCGACCTAGATTCTCATGGTGCGCGATGGTTTTGCAGATCGACCTGTCCAGAACATCACGCGTGCATAGCGCCCTGTGCAACGCTGTACATGTAAATAGCTTGTATCATAGTAGGAGTACTAGATGCTTACTTTAAGGCGGAATCAAAATGACGCTTTGCGCATCAGTTTTGGTGTGCATTCTCGAAAGAGCAAACTAGCACCTACGATATATATATAGACATGCATGATATATAAATATAGTATATATATATATATATATATATATATATATATATATATATTATATATATATATATAGTAGACATGCATGCTACGCATACATACGTACGCTCGTATACGCTTCTATGCGGGTGTGAGTGACCTGTAATAAACACTTTGATCTGTTACCTTTACAGAAGTGTAGTGTGTTTAATTTAGTGTATTTACTATGTACAGGAATGAGTGTATGAGGAGTTGATCCTCTAAATGTCATGATGGAGTGCATTCGTCAACTTGAATATGAGTTTGTTGTCACATTTATAGAGATTAGGGACTTTCCAAGCAAATAATAGCTTGCTCACGGGCAACATTTTTCGAGGATGCTAGTATTATTCGGAGTCGTGTAAGCACAGTAAGGTAGCTTAGCGCAAGAAGGAGGAGCCACAGAATTTAATCGATTTTGGAGCAACAGAATTTCATCGATTTTGAAACAGCATTATTCTTGTTTTTTGTCTTTTTTATAGGTTGTTTCTCAATCATGTCGTTGTTTTGATACAGCTGGTCACGGTGAGACACGCTTAAGAAGAAACTAGAACGGCCAAGCTAACACGTTCTACAGTTGACGTTCTACAGAGCAACGTTATTTACGTTTGTACTGTACGTAATTGTTGAGGTAGTGAGGAAGATAAGACTCGATCAGACTAAGCGCCCTATGCTAGTATTCTACACTGAAATGATTCGAAAGATTTTTTAGGTACGTTTGCCTATACCGATGCTTGGCGATAGCCTCCATCTGGTTTGCCTGCTCGTGGAACTATCTCGCCGCTTTTCAACTATTCGGTTTAGATACTTACATTGTAGTCAACACTCAATCAACCATTCCGGACATTGTCCTTCATCGCTTCGACACTTACTCTACATAAATGTATACGAGGAAACCATGGCCTAAAAAGATACTGCAACATCCCGAGCTCAGAAATGATCTCTCTTCGTTCAGATCATGTGACTAGATTCGCTCGAGAGGAAACCCAATCCATACCTGCCCCAACTCAGGCGGGTTTGCTGTGTTCGTCTTCCTGTAGAGTGGACTCATCTAGAAAACAAGGTTGCTTATCGTGCGTTATATCTAAGTAAGTTCCCTGTCGGTTAGTATCAAATGGATCCACTCGTTAGCATTTGACATTTTTGGCGGCCCTTTCAACCAGTCTTATCGAATGAGTCTGCGAACAATCGCGGGATTCAAGCCACAACGAATCGAGAGGCGACTTTTTCCTTAAGCAAAGTTTTACGTAAAGCGCCAAGAGGTATGCTGGTGGTCTGGGGCGCTAAAGTGAGCTCCAACGGTCAGCAGATGTATGTACACAACGCAAAACGTATGCGCCTGCTATTCAACGCAAGATATTAGATCTGTGAACCTGATTTGTAAAAACAGCCTTGTTTATAAATAATCATGACTTAGCAAGTCAGTTTTGCTTTAGGATCTGCTGCGTAGTGTTTGTAATCGAACCTGTATAGCACCATATTTCAATAAGAAATCGAGGAAGAGACGATAAAGAACACGCGAGGGTATGCACTTATAAAAAAATATTCATTCATCTATGAAGGCAAAATTTATTCCTTGAGTTTATTGATGTGCCCAGAATTTTGCAACTGATCGTTAGCTACCTATATCCCTGCAAAAATATGATATGTCTAAATTACTTGATTTTAAAAGTATCCAATAATATTGCGTCCTCGAAAATTTCTATCAACATGCTGAATTATATCAGATATACAGTTCAAGCTTTTACAGTTGAGATATTATAATGTGCTACGTGTGAAGAAAACGTTTACAATGATGCGTCACCATTCGCCTGCTGATGATTCGCTCGCGAAGATACGGCTGCCTGAACGTATCCTGTCTATGTTAATGCACCATGCCTATTATCCGACAAGAAACATATATAAATATTTTAATCGCTGACCTTGTAAGCACAAACATCAGAGTCTATTTAAAGTAGGATTCAAAATAAATACCAACTCCCCGACCAGGCAATTGTGGTGGAGAATCGTCAGCATGACGGAGAAGTGATAATGCCATAATTTTTTCAAAAAGAGCCAACTCGTAACACAGGGAGCTTATTTTTTCTTGTTCCGTAAGGCTAATGCACGTGTCCGGGTTTTTCATGTCATGGCCGTTTTTTTAGTGCAGTCCGGCATTCACCTTGTCTAAAAGGGAACCATGAAAACCAATTTAAAAGTGGGCAGAGTCGAGTCTCGAACCCAGGTCTCATGATTGCAAGGCAATGGCTTTGCTAGGAAGCCATCTTGCTCGGTATATGATACACAATAGTTGAAATTATATGAATTAGTGCAAATATATTGTAAGGTATGAACTGTGTGTATACATTTGTGCAATGTATGAACTCGGTATGTAAATAGTGTAAAAAAGACACTAAGACACTTCTTTTAACTATTATCTTGACCAGAACTTAAGCATTACGAAAACGCAGTTTCATCAATAAACCAAGCCATGTATTATTGTTTTAAACTGTGGTGAAACTTTTATGGGTAAATTATATGGATTATTCGTTTTCAATACGTGTGCATAAACAGGGTCTCCCAGAATTCGTCCAACAAATATTGGAATCTAGTACAGCTCGGCGAAAGAATAATATTTTTCCAATGGAACAAACGGGAAAATGACGGTCCCTTTACCTCTTCTCACACTTTCTACATATGTTGTCAGAAATCCTAAAACGAACGTACGTTTGTCGCAAAGAAGGTCAGAAACTGTCAGGAAAACTGTTTATTGCCGTTGGTTATATAGGCGTCAGTCAGGTCTACCAAGACAGTGTTTGAGCAATTAATAATCGATTAGTAATCGATTGGTTAGTGCATGTGCAGGGCTCTGTTCTCCCCGCGGCCAGCTGCCATGTTGGCTGAATCCGTCCCGGCGGTTGTCGCATATTTTCCTGTGATTACATTTTGATTATACTAAAGTGATTTGTTAATTATCGGAACAGCTCCGGACGCTTCACTGGTCGCATAGTCTATTTATCATGCACGAGAATTACCAATGATGCATTTAAATATTTAGTTTCTTAATGACATCGGTGCCCAATGTCGATTATTGTATGCTCAAGCAAGTCCATAGACTCAATCGCTTTCATTTATTTCAGCGAACAATTTGATTTGTATTAGTGCAGACTGAGTTTAGTAATTACTAATAGCTGGAAAAATATAAGTCAAAAAGACCTGGTAATAATAACGAATATCTATATATATATATAGAAAATATTGTGATGATTTATTAATCATTTACATACTTTGCGCACTCGGCAGTGCTCGCCTACTTAAATTTGTTTCAACAGATTCGCGACTCTCTTAACGAATTACATCTTATATGGACATGTATTGTTCAGCAGCAACACATGTCCATTTTGGACTGCCAACGAGCGACTCGTTTTGGAGCAAAGCGTCGCCAGATATACTGTTTCCTCCTTTATAGAAACCTGGAAAAACACTGCCTAACCAGATTTTAGTAACATATATTTCTCGATTGTGGTGGAAAACGAAGCTAGCTACGGTTGTTTTTACAACCGCGATAAATACGCCTGTTACACTCGAAAAATGGTATTGTTTATTGTGTAGTAATTTAAAAACTGCAAACTAATTGTTTGAGAAAACCTGAGCGACAGATCATATCAGAAAGGTTGTGTATACAATGTATAGGTACCAACTAAGGAAGACGTAACTGTTACTTCGGCTCATGTCTCTAAGCATCGTTACATCTACAAGGAATAAATAGGTTCTTCTTACTGTTTGTAACATAAGTGCGGTTTTCTAGCTAACGGTTTTTGGACATTCACCCCGCTAAGTATCA
>QVRM01003476.1:0-52114 GCA_003439945.1 Dermanyssus gallinae | reverse complement strand
TTTTAAGATGAAAAAGGCTAGGGCAAAACGATTACAGCGTTTGCTCAATCAAAGCCAAAGGATGCGCGTGTTTTTGCCTCTCAGTGAAATTTGACCAGGATGTCGAAAAAAACCTCGGATTTGCGGCGCAGATTCGTGGCCGTAGTGGTGTCACCAGTGGTGGGCACCGGTGAAGGACCTCAGAAGAGGGTGCGGGCAACGCCATCGGCAGGAAAGGTCATGGTTGCGGTTTTTTGGGACCAGCGTGGAATAATTCGATTCCGGTCGACTGCCTTGAAAGCGGAAAGCTATTACGGGAGAGAGAACGTTACGCTGAACTGTTAGACCGCCTGTAGCAAGAACTCACTGCAAACGGCTAGCTTGCAGAAGAAGTTTGCCCGGTTTCACCAGGACAATCCTTCTATTCCCCGGACCTGGTCCTCTGTGTTTATTTTTTCTTCGAAATTTGAGAATAGTCTTGGTGGAAAGCGTTTAATAACGATGAAGAGGTGATGAGGCTGTCATTACCTAGGTGAATTCTAAGGACGCGAAATTCTACTCAACCGGCATCAATGCTCTGAACCGAGCAAGATGGCTTAGTGGCAAAGTTTTTGCCTTGCATTCGGAAGGACTGGGCTCGAGACCGGTTGACGGCCACTCTTAATTGGTTTGCATGTTTTCCAATTTAGACAAGGTAAATGCCGGTGTGGATTAAAATTAGCCTTGACATGAAAAAACCGTACACGAGCAATAGCTTACAGAAAACCTTACAAAAAAGTCTCGGTGAGAAAATGCATGAGCTCCTCGAGGAATTAAAGAAACAATTTGGAAAATATATTGTTATTTGAAGGTGTCGATCGCCCGCAATAGCACTGAGTCGTGTTATGTACAGGTTGAAACATAACGCCCAATTTTTAAACGCAGAAGGAAATTTAACGACCCTGTTAAACGTATTATTTTGCCGAAACAGAAACAGTGAAAGTTTCTTTTTAACATTTCCTAATGTGGGTTATCTGAACGTGGGTACACGTAGAATGATGTGGTATAAATCTACGCTGAGCTGGACCTTACTGGTTTTCTTTAGTTTAAAAAGATGATTTTCAATAGTAATCGGTTTGCAGTAAACAGTAAATCAAGAGTCGATCCCGACCTATGTGTAGGTGAACAGATAAATTGGGATAAAGTGTTGGTCAAATCATGAGCCTTATTTCCATTAGGTCCGAGGATAAAATTCTGTGTGCCAGCGAATCAATAGGTAGGCTGAAGGAATCTCGCTCTCATCAGACAGTCCGTGTCACCATTGGCATATAACTATTGGTTCAAGAGCCGTAATATTCTGCCCCGTGACTGTCTACTCGCCATGTACTACGCCTACGTTCATAGTTATCACCTACGCAGTTGAAATAATTGGAATTACTATATGCGTTTTTTTATGTCCGTTACATCGCCCGCAAAAAGAGTACCATAAATACGTAGAGATGTTGATTCTGCCTTACCCTCTGCAAATAGAGATGTGTGTCGTAACTGAGATCAAACGAATCTTAATGGGACTTCATCCCAACCTGTTTAATCTTTCCCATTCGACATCCACCATGAACACAAGGGGATCACACACAACTTTTCATCTTGTCTGCAGCTTCATGTAACCAATCTCGTTTCTCAATATCAATCTCGGTGCCACATATTGGAACAAGCTCCCCCCAGATGTGCGCGCAACCTCTTCTTGACATATTCAAAACAAAGTGCTAAGCAATACTATTTAGCTACCTTACTCTAATATAAGCCGAACACGATAATAATATAATCATAACGACAATAAGTAAAATTATAACAAAATATGCAATATAAACACTTCATAGCCTTTGATGGCTTGAGGAGCTGTGAACCTATGTACAAATGTAAGCCACTCATGAGTATAATAAAACCTATCTATCTATCTATCTATAACGGAAGATCGATATTGCCAATCCATGTCTCTTTTACATGCTTCTAAAGTTGTGTACACGTGATCTAAGCCACTGTAAGCTAAAGTAACGATCACATTATCCTATTCATGCTAAAACAAGAGTTATCTTAAATGTTTAGGATTAGCCGAGTATGTATGCAACGGCAATTTGATCTTGTATACCTCTATACACCAGTATGTGGAATATGCTGTCTCAATTGACTATAATGACGTATGCGAGCGTAGTGCAGAGTGAGTTCATTCGAATATTGGTTGACCATGTAGTATCACTGCTTGGAGCATCAAGAGCATACAACAATCACATAGAACCGGTGCTGTTTCCTCAGGTTTATAGTGTCTTATGAGGTGGCGGATAAGGTTTACAATACAGTACATCTTTATTGAAGAATGGTTTGCACAAGCCGACGAAAGTAATCAAATGTCGACTTTGGATGTCGATTCACAACAAACTGTTTCTGTCAAACGCGACGCGGATAGTGCAGTCATCTTGGCAAAACGCATGCGTCTGCAGTGAGATTTACATACCGAATGACTTTTAATATGTTTTTTGCCACACTCAGTTCTTATATACTTAAGCATTCTCTTAAGCTGTCCCGTAAGGAAGCAATGCAAATTGATGGTGGCATGAAATTTCACCTGATACACTTAGTCAACTTCTTACAATCAAAACAGCTTTATCTAAACATATCGCGATGTACGAGTACTCCGCCACTCTTCCGACAGTCGTGACAGGCTGTCCCCGCCATTATACAGATGCGATTTTTCCTAATCTGCCTGCATAAAAATTTTCTGCAGACTTCTGCGTCTGATGACAAGGTTGGCCGACCTCATGCGATTTGCATCGTCTTGAAGCTTGTAAATAATGTGAGGGTAGCGGATGAGTTTTACAATACAATACATTTTTATTAAATCATGGCTTGCACAAGCAGACAAAAGTCATGCTGATTTACCTACCGGATGTAACGCATCGTTGCGTTTGAAGCAGCTAGAAGTTATCGGTTATGAGTACTAATTGTCCTGTAGGATTCATGGGATTTTGCAGCGAATTTATACGTATCGACAAGATGAATAGGTTTCATTATTTTCATGCGTGGCGCATTGACCATTGAATCATGGACTGCGTATGCATTAGGCTACAATTAAATTATCTTGGGAAATAACATTATCGGTACGTTACATTACCAGAAAGATAATTAAAATAATTTTTGTCCATTTATATACACTTACAGTGTATTACTTGATATTTCATTGTTGTGTTACCGTTTCCTCGAATGGCCGATGACGTCAAAATCGGACTTCCCAAGGTGTTCAGCTTCAGGCTCAGGTGCGAACGTTCTGGGACCGCCGATATTCGCCTCTTTTCAGTGTCCTATCTGAGCGGATTGACTAATATGCTAGGCATCCAGGAAATACGCTCTACCAACCGCACTTTAAATCTGTACAACTTCAACGTAAACACACATTTTCAAATACGCGGTGAGTATCCTTTCGTTATACGGATTTCAGTCGGGTTTTTAAGAGGCACTGTGTGTTCTAATTCATAACTACGCGCGCGTTTAGTCTTTTGAATGTGAAAATATATATATATATATATATATATATATATATATATTATATATATTATATATGTCTCAATTTACTAGGATAATTAATATTTTTAGTGGTTAGTAAATGCAGTATTATTTGGTCAGTATATACTATTATTGATAGTTAGCATTTTAATAGGCTTTTGATCATAGCAAAACAAATTAAAATTGAATCATGAAGAAATATTTCTTTTTCTCCCTGAAGGGGTTCTTGTTTCCGCTGTTCACTAGCACCAGTGTGTCTTTTGTAGAAGGCGACAGCGCTCAATATCATTAAGGATGATTACAACTGTCCACATTAATAACTTTTATTGAATATGCAAAACTATTCCTAGAGAGGAAGAGGTATGAGGGAAGTGAGCTAAAGTGGTGCATATTTGTACTGGGCACGTATGTTCAACAATTTAGATTCATCTTGCGAAGTAAGGAATCTGAGCTCATCATCTTTCAACGACCAGATGTTATTTCCGGTAAACTTCGACGGACCCGATCAACAATCCTAACAGCTTCTCAGACTTTCTAGCAAATATGTAAGTTACTCCTTCATTTGTATATATATATATATATATATATATATATATATAGCATGTTAAGTGATTTTGCGTTGCTTGATGGAAAATGTTTCTAAAGATGTTTCAAGTTTGCGTCCCGACTTGCGGTTTAGTTTCTTTCAGTAACTTTTTGCAGCTTTTGAAGTCAGTAATGTTCAAGTCAGCCGGCTGCGGTTACATCTCTCTGTTCCGAAGCGAGACGCGCCTCCTCTGTCGAAAGCACTTCTGTCACTGGAACGTCCACGGCCTGGCATCACAAAGGACCATAATTAGGCTTTTTTCACGGCCTAAGTAGTTGTTCTTCAAATCGATGGCCGAATATTACTATACGTCTCAAGAGCTGCAATTCCTTGGCATTGTCCACTGTTGCTTGAATGGAGTCTGTGCGTTTTTTGCGTGCCCCTTGCGAAACCAATCCTACACCTCAGTTCCAAATCAGTTAATCCAAGTATTTTTTTAAATTTATGTCTTCTGTATTTTGCACCTTCATATTATCAAATAATTATACATACATATTGTTTATTTCGCAATACCGTTGCAAGAGCATGGCACACTATATAATATTATCGTCAGTATATAAAGTTTGAACACTTCAGCGACCGTTCCACCGGGGAAAAAGCGCATGCGCCTGGCAGCTCGCTGCGTGGTATTTGGCGCACATTCGCGTGCTGAACCGGCGACGACATTGATCGCCAACTTTGTGAAATCCTTAGGAAGAGCATATCAGAATGATGATAGCCGTGCACAATGTATTTTGTGTACACGTGCCATTCCATGCAAAATATGGGGATGGAATGGCATACACGCTCCCTGGCGAGGTACACATCTAACTGCGCTACCTTGCCGAGACCTCAGTCACTTTTCCCTGCCACTCCAACAAAAAATGCTGAAGTGGTTCCGTTGTAGGTGAACTAAGCCTGACTCTGATTGTTTCCACCATCAAATGATTATTGGTCGTTATAGACTTTTTAGCTGAGTTCAAAACAACAAGAGATGCACAATCGGCCGCAATAGTCATTTTAGCCTGGCGAGGAAAATCTAATGATGGATCAAAAGCGTATTCTCCTTGGAGTGCATCCAATTTTATATTGTTTGGCAACATCAGCAACACCCATATCTACAAGGGGTAACGCATCAAACTTGCTTACCCCGTCACATGCCAACTCCAACCAGTCAATGCTATCAATCAGAAACATTGGGGCCTCCTACTGGAACAAAGTACCGGCCTCCGTCGGGCAGACAAAGTGTCTGCTCAAATTCAAATGCGATCTCAAAGAGCATTATCTTGAAACTTTGGTATCTGGTTAAAAGTGATATAAACATACATAAATGTTGCAATATATTGTAAATAGGTAAAAATTGCCTATATAAATTATACATTGTTATCTCATAAAAGCGGCCCCGAACAAGCTATGTGCTTAATTGAGCTTGAAATTGATGTGTGCAATTATCTTACAATGAAATGTCAGCAGGCATCCCGATCGATACCACTAGGCTGACTAGACCCAAAACGTCATAACCGATCTGTTCAGGTTTGGTGCGCAGACAGCGTTCCTACAGTAAAAGACATTGCACTACATTAGCAATCGATTGGGTCCGCGTATTGAATAATGTCATGGGCCGCCTCATCTAAAGAGATTTCTTGTGGCCCGTCCTAAAGTAGATCTCCGCACGGAATCCAACTTTTTTTCTGAGGAGGATCGGGGTTGGAAATACGTACACGTACGACCGAGTAAAAGCATAACAGGAGTTGGTAAGCTTCTTAACGTGCGTACGCTCAGATAGGGTGGGACACAGGCACCTAACGGCAAGTGTCGCGGGCAAGCGTGCACGCGATAATCTGGTGCGCAGGCATCTGCTATATTTGAAATCCCTGCTGTGTTTCAACAAAAAAATGTGATTAAAAAGCCATTTTATTATTCGTAGCCAAACGAACGACCTTTGACAACCGTTTGTTGCTTGACAACTGTAGTGTCCACCACCCCCATGACCGGGCGGCGACTGTTACGAGTTTGCCATTCTCTCACTCAAACAACACACGTTTTCTACCTGGCTCGAACCAACGACTACTAACTCATTTATTCTCATGCCTCCTTATATACTCACAGATTGCCCGCGCATTTAGTGACTTCCCGCAACTTCGCTAGTAGGGTGGCGGCATCTTCTATTTGGCGCCATGTATTTAGCTTGCTTCGGCATTGCCGTTAACCGACGTTGTCTAAGCCCGCGCTGCTTAACGGACACTGCTATCCTACATTATTCCCTTCTTCGCAGGCTTGTTTGAATTCTTTACTCACCGTCTTTACTCACGAACTCCCGTAAACGGCTTGGTGCGCGTCTAACCCGGAAAAGCCACGAGTACGGGACAGTCGAACAGGCCCTGGCGGCCGCGTTGCACTTGGAGAGGTGCGTCACGGAGGCCAGGATGGATTGCAGCACGACACGAGTTGGTGAGCGAGGGCCGGCGGAGCGAAGCGGACCTAGGCTGGCGGCAGGGCGAGAACACGGAACGGATGGATGCCAGGCTTGCGGATGAATGAGGTACGAGTACGGGGCCGAAATGTGCCCGGCAAAACAAGTGAGGAGCCGAACGTGTGGCAAGTTTGGCCATTTCGGCCGGAAGTGTACGAACGCGGCAGAATGTGCAGTCGATCGGCGTGGAGGAGCGGCCACGCTGGGATCGTTGGGCCAACGGCGAATGCCTGGAGGCGGCGGAGGAGCGAGAGCGAGTGAACGTCCTTCAGAGCGGTGCGCTGTCGTCTTCATGTTCATCATGTGGCGCACCCGGCGGCGGCTGGCCTCCGTATACTGACCCATTCGCCGGGCACGACCGCACGAACCTGGTTTCGACTGCCGTTCTTCTCCCGTCTGCGTGCTCCTTCGTTTCGTTCCGCCGCCTCCAGGCATTGGAACCTCCGCCTCCAGGCACTCGCTCACCAACTCGTGTCGTGCTGCAATCCATACTGGCCTCCGTGACGCACCTCTCCACGTGTAACGCGGCCGTTAGGCCCTGTTCGACTGTCCCGTACTCGTGGCTTTTTCAATTCGCGCACAATCCACCCGCTTCGCGTTCTCGCTCTGCCGCCAGCCTAAGTCCGCTTCGTTCCGCCGGCCCTCGTTCACCAACTTGTGTCGTACTGCAATCCATCCTGGCCTCCGTAACGCACCTCTCCACGTGTAACGCGGCCGCCAGGGCCTGTTCGACTGTCCCGTACTCGTGGTTTTTCCATCCGCGCACGATCCACCCGCTCCGCGTTCTCGCCCTGCCGACGGCCTTGGTCCGCTTCTTTCCGGCGGCCCTCCGCTTCCCGAAGCTCGTTCACCTACTCGCTTCCTCCTGCGATCCATCTGGCATCCGTGACGCACCTCTCCTCGTGTAGCGCAGCCGTCCAGTTCGACCCGCAAGGCCTCTTCGAGGAGACCTTTTCTCTTACCTGTGGCCTTGTTGCCCAGAATGAGGTGGCCCCACAACACCAGACCCCGAACGTCAAGCTTGCACCTCACTACCAGTCACCGCAGGTACTAACGGCTAGGTACTAACCGTTGTCTTCACCGACAACGGCTGCCGAATTCGTCGCCGGCAACGGTTGCTCTCTTGTGTTCGTACTTTTGATTCGTTCATGCATTGGCAACACGTTGATGCGGATCGATAATATCGACCTCATTTCCGCATGCTGCACAAGAAAATAATTCGCATATTGGGGCTCATATCCCGATAGCTGCAGCCACGCGGAAAGTGCTTGGATTTAGCATGGCGCCTAGATGTGGAGATGTTGGAGGGCTTTGAGACAACCTGCACTAAAAACATAGCACTTGTGTACCGTCTTGATTGTCCTCGATAATTCGGTTATCGATTGGACAACTGGACATCTTATCGCATGATATCTTCTGCCACACTCGTTCTTGCACTTTGCGCATTGACATTGTTCGTGAAACTGGTTTCCAAGGCTACAGAGAATGTGGAGAAGTTGCAGTGAGTTGCAGGCCCCTGTCACCAAGTATATATATATATATATATATAAATATATATATAGAGGCTGCAAAAAAGTTTTTTTTCGGTTTTGTCCGTAAAGAATCATTTTGAAATTCGAAAAATAGATAGATAGATAGATGACTGTATTTTAGCATCCGCACTCCAGGGAAATATCGGCCTAACGAAACTAGTTACCTCAAGTCTTAGTTAAGTCAGGTCTTATTTTTGCGGAAGGACCTTTGGATCCTTTTCCTTTTCCCAAATGGTGCCATGACAATTGTCCTGAGTTACGCTCTGTTGTGGGACAAGTTCGTGCTCACTTAGTAGGGCCAATAGATTTCTGCGTCTGTAGTATCTGTGTTAACTATGATGAATATTTATTTCGCAATGAGTCTACATTTCACTATGGCATATAATTATAAATATAATATTGTCTTTATATGTAATTTGAATACGTTAGCGACCGCCGATGTGTCTAGCAGCTCGCTGCTTGGTATTTAGCACTTCTGCGAGCAAGACCGGCAACGGCATTGATCGCTAACCTGGTGAAATTCTAGGGTCAAGTACACTAAGTGACGGTAGCCATGCACAATGCACATTCGATCCCGAAGCTACACATCTAACTGGGTTCGGTTTGTCGAGCCCGGTGGCGTGGTGCATTCGTCTGCGCGTTGCGACCGGAGGAGACCTATAGGTGCGCGGGTTCGAGCCCCACCGTTGCACATTTGTACTTATGGGCGTCCGTCTATGAAGCAATGCGAAAAGCAGTCCCGTGGACGTTAAATCATGGCTGAGGGTCAGCCCGAAAACTTTACTTTTAACAAAAATTGCCGAAATGGTCCTTCACGGTAAGCAAATGGACCACGCGTCATATATGCTGCGAAGCACTTTTCCAGCTGCGCTGTTGCCTGTGTTATCTATGTGTTGCATCTACATTTTCTGAAGCAAGTTACTCGTTAACTCATTCGACATGGCTTGAACTGAGTAAATCACACGTGTTTTTTTGCGCTGCATTGGCAGGAGACATATTCCAAGGAAATGGGCACGGTCAAGGTCAACTTCACCAAAAAGCACCACCTTAAACCTCAAAATTCTGGTATTCACGAATGCGTGTTTCAAGCTACGTTCAGTCGTAAGTATGGAAAGTGGCCGCGCACGGCCCACTGACTCGACGAATCAATAGTCGACTTGTCGATACGCTTGTATTGCGCGAAACTCCTGTGCTTGGTTTTAACATAATTTGTCATGGTCTCCGTTAAGTACTATACAAATTTCGCCTCATTCGCAGTTTCTAGGAGTGGTAGTAATTGAACGAATGTATTAAAAACCTTGTTCTTCTACTTTTATAGAAAAATAAAACAAAACGACGCATATATATAATGTTGAGGAACCTACTAATCTACCTTTGTGATGAGTGCCTTTGCTGGCGTGGAAGCTAACAGAATGTGGTGTTATTGTGTTGGCCTGGTCTGACTGTTTCATGGGGCTGGCGGTCAATTGGATAGAAAATATGCCCTTATAGGTAAATAAATCAATGCGCTAGTCCGAGCACTCCTGGCAACCACTTTTATTTCGGGGTTATCATACAGCACATCCAGGAAGTACATGCGTATTTTTTTAAATTTGGTTATCAATATATGCCGTTCATAGCCACTCATATAACGGTGTTTAATATGTGCGAAGTAGCAGTGCGTTATATTAAGAAGATATGCCTTTGCTAGGGAGTGTGTTAAAGTAAGTATCGTACGACTTTTTTTGTTTACTGCGTACGAAGAACATTAGCATAACGCAGACCGATACATATCACTTCATCATAACTCATAAATACTACACCAATAAGCATAGATGTATCGCTAAAGTGTTTGCTCCATATTATCGTAGGTTTGGGTACACCAACTCCGTGGTGCACAAGTCCAAAGAACTGCCGTAGCGTTCCTCTGAAGCTCATTGGAACATGCAGACCTATCGACAGCAAGGAAACAGATGCATCCAAAGCGATGATCTACGAAATATTCGACTTTCGAGAAACAATCCGAGCTCAGGATTTACAGGTTAGCTAACGATTTACTTTAAGTAATGCCAATCTTTGTTATTATATATATATATATATATATATATATATATATATATATATATATATATGCGGTGATTGCATTCCATTCACGTGCTTCCAAACATCGACGAAATATACTGAAACGGCCTAGAAGGCACTGAAGGTAAACAAAGCAACGGGTTTGACTATATTCGTCTTATGTACTACTATATATAGTACGCCCATGTACACGTTTTGCATTTCGTTATCTTCTCTCTCACACGTCAAGCCCTGTTCGCATCCAGTGCCCACACAGCGGTCCTCATAAGATGTCATTTACCATTAACGATGGGCACGAGTACAGAGTAAGCGGGTCGTTTGGATGCGCGGAATGGAATGATAGCACACATGTGGAAGGTGTAATGCATAAAGTAAGTAACATCTGTGCACGCGGGTTACGTGACATCAATGAATCAATTTCCTCCAGGTCCCAGATGGCTGTGTCTGTACAGCGGCCGATTCGAAACGGATGTACCGGCCGATCAAGCTGGTCACACCGAAAGCCGTTCAGTTCGTTCGTCGGGGGTCGATGGGAAAAGCGGCGTTCTTTGTCGATGAGAATTTGAGCATCCTTAGGGCAGACGATCCGCTTCAGGGCCAATGCAACGTCATCGACTTCGCTAACAGTGAGTGTGGATCAAAGATCGCTTTAAGTTTGAATTCGCATCCTACCCGGTTGCATTGGGGTCTAGCCAGCCTTTTAGCGCATTCGCAAGGTTCGCATTCGTCGTGAAGTGATGAACGCACGTATTTGTTTCCCAGTCAACAAGGTTGCTTTCTGCGCGCATCTACGCCGTTGCGTGGCGCAAGACCTAAAAGGTCTAGGTAAAAGACGTACCACAAGCATTGGTTGTGATTGCTGGTATTGGTGTAAGTTCTATAAAACTATTGGTGTAAGCTCTATTTGGTGTTAGGGTAGCGTATACGTGGGTAATATTTTAACTAAAACGTACATGCCAAGTTCAAACACTAGCCGGCTCATCATAAAGTGATCGCGTGATATATGGCATCATTCACGTGTCCTTAGCCAGCGGTGTGCGAGTTGTGCGTGCTGTGGGTACCTTCAGCGCAAATAGAAGGTTGGTCGCGCAAAATACACGGTTGGAAGGTGGTAAAGGTGTGTAAACTCCCTATAGCGACATTCCCTAGGAATGGTCGTTCGTCCATGGAAGGCATACGATGTAGATTATATGGCAACCAATTCATATTGTCATATTGTTGTGGTCCGCTCGAGGACTGTTTCGAGGATTCCGGATCTATTGGTTAAGGCCCCGGGCCTAGTCAACCTAGAGGTACCGGTCGGTATTCCTGCTGCCTTGGCTTAATAAGCATAATGACAATATAGAAATGGGTGCCGATCGTATGTAAACAGGACTAGGCAGGTTATGTATGTTTACGGTAAACCCACCGTTAGTATTTTATACGGAGTTGGGGCTCCGTTATTCATATATTTGTGAACAGTTTTAGTATTTCTCCTATCGTCAAATACCTCGTAATACTGTTAAATCAGATAAGGCTACTAACATATGAAATTGCAACAAATGATTATTAACACGTGCACAAATGCGATTTTTTCATTCTTATTGTTTCTTGCATTGCATTGGGCCTTGTCAAAAAGCAAACGTAAGTGCTAATTCGTATGGAACGAATTGGCAGCACTTACTCACAACCATCCACACGCGCAACTATTAGGCATATAAAGCTTCTCAAAGCTATAAAAAGCTAGTATGGATATTTATAGTATGTTATACATGTATATATACATTCGTATTATTTTGTATATTGTTGTTAATATGATTATTACTGTATCGTATTCGAATGGTAGTACAGTAGGGTAGGAAGCAACTTTCTTAAAAACGTTTTAATTCTAAGGGACTGGCGTAATAATTATTCTATGCATTAATGCTGCCACACGTGAGAGCGCAGTTAATCCTTTATAAGATGACCAGGCGAGCACATGGATATGTTGTTTTGGATAAGCTGAAATTTTTTCTCCTACCGATTTTATACGCTCCGCAAAGTCGCATGTCTAAAATAGCAGAAGCATTATTTGCACAATACCTGTAGTTGCTACAATCGACGTAAGTTTAAGGAGCTACCACAAGAGGCCTTCGGGTATGGAGATTACAACGCTGCAATATGGCGAGCTATGCTCATGCTTTCCACACACACGGCTAAGCAATAAGATGTCTAAATAAGCCAGGTATGAATATATATATATATATATATATATATATATATATATATATATGAGCCTGTTGAGCCCGCTGAACCACTTTTCTCCCTCTAAACAGTAATGCTGGATCAAAGTATTAGCAGTAACGCCCCCAGACATTTTCCTGTTGTAGATGGATTGATGATCTTGAGCGTTTAGCGCTCACTGTAGGATTGTGACGGGTTGCCTATAACAACTCCACGAGTTGAGCTTAAAGTAACAGCTATCTATCGACTTTAAGGGATGCGTTGCTTGACACAGATAAACCGTCCCTGACAATCGCTGTTCCCTGGTGTCAATCACGAAAATATCGGCGCTGAATTAGGCTCCTTTACCCGGTTTCGTGACAAGGTACAAGTGGATGCGGAGAGAAGAGTAGGTTAAGATCAAACTGCGTGAGAGAGTGTACAGCGATTTTTTTCGTAAGGCCCTGGCAGGTAGACGCATGACACTTCGTAGACGCTTGAGAGCACAGTCAATAGATGCACTCTGTGGAAGTTCGTATTCGAACAGACCAGGTGTATAGTATGTATCAACCATGTATCTGGTATAGGCGTGGCGATTGTCACATGCAAAACCAGACCAGAGGTGAGAGGCATGAAAATATCTCAATCAATGAAAATAATCAATGAAAATATCTGTCTTCAATTTCTTTTTTCTCAATGAAAATATCTGTCTTCAATTTCTCGTCGGACTTGTTCAACCTTATTTTTTCATTCTTAAACAGAACTTTAAGATACACTGTGCACAACGTCTTCAACTTCAATCGAAGTATCTAAACAACTGGTGCACGGCCTGAAATTAGGTACACAGAGCGACTTCTTACCCGCATTAGCAAGCAAAGTACTCGCTGCATGTACATTGTGAAACACCTTCCAAGCAAAGTTTGCCCGAATGAGGTGTCCCATACTCGTGTCATGATCATACATCAGCCTTGAAACAATCTTGAGGTGCAAAAGCGTTAATGTCGTCGGGACGGACAGTCGCCCACCTCTCCATAAAGATACACTAGGGCTGTGCGCATTGCCTCGATGATGCGCGCAGTGAAGATCGCCCCAGTACAACGGAGTTCAAGCCTCAAATACCGGATAGAGTTGGCAAATTCTAAGGACATCGCGAGGGCGCAGCGTATAACATCTTTGACAGCAATCTATTTCTCTACTGAATTATAAAACCTTGGTCTTCATGACGTTTATTTCCCGTCCTTTTAAGTCAAGGAACGCATCTTCCAGAGAAGTAATGTGCTTGACGACCACTGTGTCATCTGCATACATAAAACTATCGTCTTTCGGTACTCCTGTCGAACATAGTCAACGAAAGACCGTAAGCAGAAGAGACGCAGCTCACTGGGTCTCTTTGCGGGGTTCCCACATGTAGTCTTACCCGCAACACATCCTGCTAACCCTGCGCCTAGAATGGTACCTAGATTTGATTAATTAACAAGCTTAAATTATTCGAATGATAACAATTCTAACTCAAACACTTATCATATTACATTAACAAAACAACATGGTATTAGTCATAACATCTCCTAAAGTTATAAGATGCCAGTAGAAGTGCTATTTTCTTGAATGTTTAATAGCAGAAGGCCTCTGCTTTATCAAGTATATCCTTTTTTAAGGACTATAATAACAAGCTGTTCTGGTGTTCACATATCTGAACTTCGTGATTTCAAGGAAGCTCTGAATATATATATATATATTTTTTTTGCTATATACATTATAATTATTAAGGCATCGTTTTGCCTTCTATCAATGCAATAGGTTGAAGTCAACAGCAACATGCAAACTTTTCGCATGCATTCAAGGGTTTCGTTTATCATGTTAGGATATGTACATCCAATATTTGTTCATTGAAAATTTCAGACCTGTTTCAGTAATTCTATTTAAAGTGTCAACTATAATAGCTTTTTGAAACTTTTTGAAGCTATATAGAAGTCATCACGCGGAAGTCTTGCTCTGTATTGGCATTTTTTCTCTTTATTGTATTTTATTCCAGTCTGTTTACATTTTCAAATTGCTTATACGGTTACATGTGTAAGCTTCTCAATACTTATAACTTCTCGGTTACATCGAAACAATGTGCAATGCTCTTAAACGTCTTGTCGTTAGCTCAACCGCTCGGCCCAAAGACGTCACTTGCTTATCTTTATGCCGTCGGCATGTGCGACTTCGTCACAGCTATATATATATATATATATATATATATATATATATATATATATATAATGCATATGTGTGTGCTGGCGCAATATGCCGCTGTCGAGTGGGCCTCACGCAGCGATACGTCGCACCTAAGTGGGCTTCAGGCTGCAACGACCACGTGACCATGCTGCGTCGGCGTGTTAGTCGGCGTAAGTTACTTCACGATGAGGGGCACTTCACTGTAACGTGCCGATTCGAGGTCGCTCATCAGATCGGCACCGATAATTCGCCCTTGAAGAAGCTCGTACATTTCCTCCCCCTGATCTTCTAAGTCGGCAGCTACCGCACGTGATTCGTCCTGAAACAGCATCATCGTCGACATCTAGATGGGTCAGATCGCGCAGACGAAAGTTTCCACCTCGAGAAGTCCAGCCTTGACTGAGTGCTAGTACTGTATCTATGGCGCAAAGCATTATGAGAAGTATATATATATATATATATATGGTATGTCTAACTAAGCAAATTTTCAATCGGAAATATCTCTAGGCACCGTGCGTGTAGATAGAAATGCGAGAAGGCTAATTGTCTGCTCTGCATTGTCAACCTAAAAGGATAAGGTCGTGGTCGGCAAAGTTTGCTTACTGGGCTTAGCGACTAACAGAATAACGATTAACTGTTTAAGCTGTTAATTGGTGGTTGTCCCATGTTCGGTCTCTATCTGGCTCACTTGAGCCAATGATAAGTCTGATCGGAATAACATTATTTCTATAGATAATTAACGTTAGCACAAGTAAATCGTTGAGCTTACAGTTGTTTGCTGTTGTGCAGCAGTGTAACGTTGCTAGGTAATAACATTAAGACGTTGACGGGGCCAAACAAGATTACTAACTCCATTGTATTAGTTGCATAACTGGAAATACACAACGCTTTGTATGAACATCTTTGATTTCAAGGCTTTGTATACTTAATGACATATTAGACAGAGTTACAAAGGTTGCGTGGGGTGACAGAGTTTCAGTTTAACGTAAAGCTTCTGCTGGTGTATGAACTTTAAATTCGGAATATACACGTAGATCATATCGGCTTGACCGAAGCATATGATAGCTACTGCATTATATATAGTAGGATCGCGTGGAATATTTAGCTTGGGACTCTGGGCAGAAAGAGTCGTGGATGCGACCGCGGCATAAACAAAGAAAATGTCAATGAATGCTCTAGTGTATTTCTGTGTTCAATAATGCTTACCAAAACGCATGTCAAAAAAGCCTGCTGTCTTTCTCTCTGTCTCCCTTGCGTTTGCCCACGTTCAAGCGTCTTCACGGAGCTAACGCAATGCATTAAAGCAACGGTACGGGCTCTGACCAGTGGTGGAAACCCATCATTTTCGTTCCGGTAGCGTCTTAGTGTCTGGATGCATTATTGGCCCATCTGCGCACTCACTTGGCACACAGTTACTGATTCCGTAACGGGACAACCCCGAACACGCCTTATTTAATGAATAGCGTAATATAATGTTTTCCGCGTAATAGTGCCAATTCTAAACGTCGGAGCAGTTTTGGGGATAAAAATGTAATTGAAATACGCTGCTATATGCATGGTTGACCAATGCTAGCAAACGTAAACGACACGGGCCACTATCAGCAAAATAATATATTATTGGAAAGTCACGTTTGCTTTACCTACCATCGACTATTGTTTCACTTTCTTGTTTCGCCAAGAAACTTAAGACACGCGCGCTAACAACGCTGTAGCCTATGCCAAAACGCTACATCGTTTAGCTCTAACAAAACTATATATCGAAGAATAGCCTACAAATACAAGTATACATATATGTTTTTGGGCTCATGATTAAATTAAAAGTCGAATTACATAAGCATTCATGCCCAGAAACGCATGCAAAGAGTCAAAAAACGAGGCAAACTTAAACGTGTATTACAGAATTTAATCAGTCAGAGTATCATGCAATTTATTTAGATCCAAATCCAACAACACCTGTGCAATATATATATATATATATATATATATATATATATATATATATATATTGTAATGTATACAGTGTGTGCACTATTTGACCACAACAAGCTCCGTTAACGCTCGAGGCACCAATCATACACGACTAGATCGCTTTTCGTAAGCAAGTGACTTATTATCAGCACATGCCGCCCATCCAAACGTACCACCCCTATCCGTCTACCGCCATCGCAGTAGACGCGATTTCGCAATGCGGGAACCCGGACCGCACGACGACAACAACAACAGCGGCAACAAGCAACGACAAATTCACTGAGCAGTTCCAATGATAGATCATCAATTAGCTATCGTACTGTGTTTTTGTCACCCACTCCGGACGACAGCATTTCACTACTGTAAAAAAGGGAGAAAATTTGTAATGTATTGTAAAGGCACACTTGTATTGTAAGAGTAGGCACACACTGCAGTTTCTCGTCTCGCTCTTTGAATCTCCTATCGACCCATCCACATATCCATTCGCCATTCGTTCCTTCATCCTATCTCCCATACTTCCGCTCTGCATGTTGTTGTAGTTTGTCGTGGCCAGAATGATTGACCCATACATACCACATGCTTCTACGCCGGCGAACATATTCGCACAGGTAGTAAATAGCTCGCTCATCTACCTAGCAAGCAAAAGTTAATTAAAAGCTCGTTATCTGTTCGTACTTTGCGATTGCTTTCGGTCGTCGCCACTATGGACGTTTTGTTGTTGCTGCTGCTGTTATTGCTGTTGTTGTGACTACAATAACTAACACGGTCACGATGGTTATTATGAATAATGTTGTTGTTCTTCTTCTTGCCACTTACTGCCTTTCATACGCCGCCTCTCGTTACCCGAGTGCCATCACCGCCATTCGCGACAATGGCCCTCGTCAATGTCGCGATAGAAACAATGGCAATGGACAACATCGCCAGCCATGATTATTACCGTTACTAATAACAGTCGTAGTAGTAATACTTAACAAAGCAGTCAGCAGCAGCAACTCGTTCGTTGCTCAGCCAGAACGTTTGAAATTGCCTGACGTTCCGGGATACGATTCACCACCTCGTAAGCAGTTAATACACGACGCATTCCTTGTCGGAGAGTCCACTATGGGTGATACCGCAATAAATGAGACTCCTCGAACGGGAATTCGATTCCTCGCTAGTGAGCCTCCCTTTGGTCCCGAAATAAAGGCTTTTGACTGCCAAAGGATCTATCTGTACGCTGACAACTCATATGATCTCCTCTTCCTACCCTGATCAGTCAGCTACTTGACTAAGTCTTCTACCAAATGGACAGTTTCGTTAACTGTCGTCCACATACCACGTAAACAGACGCACGTAAAACGAATCTAAGTTTGCTAATGAACTCGTCGAGCCATCAGCTGTAGAAGAAACTACCACCTCCACCATTACGCACCAAGATGTCAAGGGTCTCAGCAGGTCGAGCATCGTTAACTGTCAATTAATAATGTACGGGCTGGTTACGCCGCATAGACGTTCGAACCGACCGACTGACTGTCACTGATCACTAATCGATCAGCTAAGTACCTTCGATAGTAGTTTGACCACGGCCGGCGATCTTACTGAGGTGGTGACGTACCACTAGCCTGTTTTACAGGGTATGCTGTTGCTGTGCCATCGACTGCAGTGACGATGGTGGTGTTTGCTGCGGCTGCAGACCGTACTGGCTATGGCCCTCACTACCATTAGAAGTATAATGAGACGCCGCATAATAGCCCGCTGTGCCTCCCGCTGTAGACGGATAGGAGGAGGCGAGACCGAAACTGTTGCCATTGGTATTTAAAAGGATGGCCTGTTGTGGTTGGTGTTGTTGTTGTTGCTGTTGTTGTGGCTGCTGCGGTTGTTGTTGTGGAAGGTGTTGTTGTTGTGCTAATGGTGGTTGTTGTGATTGTTGTTGTTGCTGGTGATGATGATGCTGGCGTTGATAGTACTGCTGATGGGCACCATCTTGTGAACTGACCCTGGCTGTGTCTGGCCGGTGACGGAATTGCTGATCGTAGTATTGCTGTGGCAATTGAGCGGCAGCGTAGTAGCCCGCCTGCGGATAGTAGTAGCTGTAGTAGTCGGCTTGCGATTGGAATCCTGTCGTTGCTTGGTTGAAGTACTGCATATGCTGGTGATGTTGCGCGACCATCGGGTTCGGGTGCATCGGGCCTCCGCCACCACCACCCCACTGGACCGCCGCCTCCGCCGCCGCCGCCTCCCTGATTGTTCTTACGTTCCCTTTGCGCCGCACGTAGGGACGCGTACGATGTCCAGCAATACGTGGCAGCAATGCCGCGTAGATCAATGCGAGACACAGAAAGACAAACAAGCAAACAAGCGACAAATCGCAGAGTAACAAAACATGACCGTAAGTAGTTACCAATAAAACATAGAAAATAAAGTCACCAAGGAGTCGTCCCACCCCGATAATAACAGTCCAGATATAGATGAGCACAGAAGAGATGAAATAAACGGCGTGCGTTTGACAGCGACGGCGATGGGCGACGACGGGCGCGTCACACAACATCCATCGAGCCCGCTGAAGTACTTACTTGGGTGTGGCCTGTGACACTCGGATGGGATTGGCCCCGAGCCCCTGAAAGCCGTTCATTTCTTCGAGTGCTTTCGCGTACTCTTCATCATGATTGAACTTGACGAATCCAAACCCTTTGCTTACGCCGTTCGGATTCTTAATCACCTAGAATCAAAGTTTAACAAACGTCGCCACATTTACTATAATTATTGGGCCACTTAATGTTCGGCATTGTTGAACAGATTTCAAACCCACACAGGGTGTTCTTCTGAGGACTTCGGTCACCGCAAATAAACTCTGGATGGAGCAAAATCTACAATACAGTGAACAGCAACCTGACAAAGTTTGCATACACCTACCTTGGCCCATTTAACACTGGGATATCTCTCTTGAAAGGTCGAGTAAAGAGCAAGGTCATCGACGTCCGGACTGAGTTCACCAACGAACAGTCCATTCTCGTCTTGGGCTTGCTTGATCTGTGACTGACAGGTGAAGTTGAGGCGAAACTTGCGCCGGGAATCCTCAGGCAGTGGCTTGTCATTATAACGTTGAACAGTTCTGAAAAGTTCACAAACGTATATGGTAATTCACACACTGACAACTACTTTATGGGTGGTTGTCAAAGTCTGGAATGCGTTATGTATATATATATATATATATATGGAAAAAGCCCATAAAATTCCCGACCAAGTGTTAAATACAGATCGATTAGTAAATTGCCAAAAAAAGCACAGCCAGCAGAAGGAATTAGCCATTGAAATACTATACCTTATGGCAGTGCGCTCGTCATCGAGCTCGATGAATGCATAGGTGATATTCTGATCCTGAAATTTGTTCGAGTGCATTATGCGCACGTTGACAACATTGAGACCAAGCTTGGTGAACTGCTGCCGAAGAAACTCCTCCGTCATAAACGGTTCGATATCGCCCATCCACACGCTGTGTGACTTGTTGAACAAAACTGCGGGCATCCCATCCGAAATGTGAACATACACACAATATAAACCAGCAGCAAGGACATTAATTTACACTCCTGGAAGTACTCTAATGATAGCACACTCTGGCATCTACTCACAATAGGTGAAAAAACTTTCATTTTAAAAAGTGCATTGCGAATCAAACTACCCAATTCATGATATGTTATTAATATATGGGTTAAGCACCTCAGCTGTCAAATATAATCTTAATAAGATTTTAAATGTGACTCAAATATAGAAATTTCGAGAACAAGGCCTACCTGCAAATCCGTAAATATGATAAGAACGTATATACACACATATGTTGACACATTGTATTACATTTTTAACAGAGTCTCCCACCATATGCTTTTAAGACGATGACTTAAGAACGCATTGCAAGAGTGCGTTTACTATAGGAGGTTAGTCAAATTTACCACTAATCTAAGTCATACTGCACAAGCAGAAGCAATTATTATTATAGTTTTAAGTTTATTTGCTGTATGATATATTATTTGTGCTGTCTTAAATATTATTGCTTATATTAATATAATTATATGAATTAGAATCGTTGCAATAAATATAGCTCTGTTTAATCTTTCAATGAAGACTCAGAACAGAATGGAGCAGGCAAAGGATCTGACACATGTAGAATGCATTCGTTGCCTTCAAATGTCAAACTGTCCAAGAAAACACAGCTTGCCACGTCTTCGAGCATAAGTTTAAACATATATATTTTTATATATATGCGAATATATATGTGTGTGTGGTGTGTTTGCTTTACTACGACGTAGTAGTGAGCCCCAGTGGTTTAATACACCTAACAGAATTGACGCTCGTTAATATAACTTGAGATGCCGTTATAAGTTTTTTTTTCTTTAGTTCTGTGTTGTCTTGTTGTGAGAAAGAAAGAAATGTATACTATTCCATAGAAATGGTCTGTTAATCAATCATTGATGAGTACTGATCTCAATTTTGTTCATAGTGTATTTGCTGTTGCTGTCATCGTGATCGAGACGTTAGTGCCGACGGCGATGCCCAGATGAGAAGCAGGCACTGATATGTTTGCTTGAACACATGCTCTAGCTTGAATTGAAGCTCCGTTTGGAGTTCAGCTCGGATGTGTTCGTGTGTTCGTTCTCTTAGGTGGGAGTGAGCGTAAAGAGGCAAGCCTTTGTGGAGGCGGTGGTGGCAGTGATGGGGGTCGCTGGTCACCGTAGAGGTAGAAATACGAGTAAAAATAGCCGTAGAGGTCGAAATCGCAAAGTAAAACGTAAACAGTTCGGATGCAAATGGTTGTAACAGATATTCAATAAAAAGAAAGTATTAAGTAAGTAAGTAGTAGTAGTAGTAGTCAACAACCATTGTCTCACCTCGAGCGTTACGGCCATTATCGCCGGAGTCTAGTGGCGACAGCTGTTGCTGCTGCAGTTGATCTCGGTAGCTATTCATCGCTGACGCCGATCGGTTATCCATGCTGTCAAATTGTTGATCCACGGTGTCAGCCGGTGTTGCGTTGCCGCTCCTGCTGCTGATGATGATGATGACGACGTTGATGGTGTCCACTGTCAAACACGTCTTCCGTTTCCTCCTATGCTAGCACTGCCACCCCCAACAGCACTGCCTGTGATCTGCCAAACCAAAAACGAAATCAACAACAGCGACAACAACAAGAAAACAAAGTCTGTATTAATTATCGAACACAGTGACTCTACTGCTAGGTATTTTTTCGGGCGGATTCTCAGCCAGCATTGAACGTCGTCCACGGAACGGCTCTCGCATTGCTTCATAAAGCGGATGACACCAATAATTACAGATGTGCAACGCTGGGGGGGGGGGGGGATCGTACCCGTGCACCCAGTTGTCTCCTCCGGTCGCAAGGCGCACGCGAATGCACCACGCTACCCGGCTGGACACTATTACTACTACTACTAAGAACACTATTGAACTCACAAGCTAATCGTTACGAGCCAGAGGCGGAAAAAGTTGTCATCGAACGTGGAGCAACAACAAGAGCACAATTGTTGAACTTTATGAACAACGCCAAAGCGCCGATACAAAAAAAAAACAAAATGGACATCGACCGCCCTGCCCCGTCTGTCTCTGCAGGGAACATCCTTCCATTCGTCGTGATTCGAACAATTGCAGTTGCATTGATTTTCTCCTGCAGTTTGTAGTTTAGCAGCGGTGGTGGTGGTGGAGAGTCTAATCACTCTGAGAACAGATCGCTGTGATCTCAGACCACTAACCGAATGCCAGTCACACCTCGCACTGACCGCGGAAGTAGTCTAACAACACCGAGAGACCGACACCGGCTAAATCCATGCTCCTTAATATCGTGCATACACATATTGATTGACTGATTGATTGATTGACAAACAGGCACCCACCAGCTAAGGATGAAGAAGAACAAAAGTTAGAAAAAACAACATTCTACAATGAAAAATGTAAACAACATTCTACTCTAATGAAGAATCTAAACAGAACAACCGGCGCTACAGTTAAGAATCTAAACACAGCCAGCGCTTGCGTTAAGAACGTGAACGCGGCGGCCAACGCTACAACAACACTACCACAACCTGGACGGTTGCACGGCTACTTACTACTGGCACGAGGAATACTACAAGTAACTACAGCGACAATGTTATTAATAATAGCAACAACAACAACAACAACAACAAGCATAACAACATCAACCCTAACGACAACAACAACAACATCAAGACTAATATTACCACCACTAGTGTCTGCTAACGCGTGCGCTAAGCTAGAACGAGAAACCGACCGCGTCTCCAAGCAAAAACTACCCTGCTTGTGTCCGTTGCGTTCGAGTAGTCACGCTCGTTGTCGGGTCTCGCGTTCCCGCCCGCTCCGTTGTCAAGGGGACGGCGGTTATCGACGGCGCTTTTAATGGTCGTCGTCGTGGAGGGGTGAAGCGTTCGTTGACAACCGACTACTACCACCACCAAACAACAACAACAACCATAACAATAACATTAGTAATCAATAGACGACAACCGAAAGGGGCCAGACAAACAGCGAGAACCGACAATATACGTATATATATATACATGCTTTCTCTACACTACGAACGATAACATGAGCCACCTGTAAATGGGCAGGCCACTTCGGGGTTCTTTCTGTATTAAGAGGTAGCTGTTTGGTACTTCTGTGTCGTGAGTATGGCGCTGCTGCTGTTGTTGTTGTTACTGTGGCTGTTGTTTTCCTACAACAACAACAACAACGACAACAACAACAACTAGCTTCTATCATCTATTACAACGCTTACCACACCTAAGCGCAGCATCGGTCGTAAATACGCACGATTAAAACTACTTACTACTAGGACTACTGGCTGATTGTGAAATTGTTTGGCGCCCTCCTCAACGTAGCCAAGTCCAGCTTCAGAACCTGTCCAGTTGTCCGTAGATTAGAAACGGCTCAAAGAGAAAATAGAGATCGTGCGAGAATGAATTGGCCTCAACGTGAACTTCTGCACCACCACCACCACCACCCTATCATCACCACCATCACAACCAGCAAGATCGTAGGCGTACTGTAGATAGACGTTGTCGTCGTCGTCGTCGTCGATGTTGTTCTTCTTCTCGTTGTTGCCGTTGTTGTCATCAATCGAAAGATCGATTGTTTGATCAAGTAAGTCGTCGTTGTCGTCGTTGTCCCGTAGAGGAGTCCCGAACTACATCCTTCGCGAAGAAACGATACGAGAACAACGTCGGCTGGCTTGCACCAACCGCCACAACGAACCGAGCACGCGGTCACTTAACGCAGCGACCAGGACAGATATTACAAACAGACGGAAGGACGGACGGACGAATGACGAATGGAGGGACAGAGACCGTGCGGCTGAGCGACCAACTTACCTACGTTTACTCCTTAACTTGTTGACACACACACACACCACCGTGAGATGCGTTGGGTATGCCGCCCGATATGCTGCTGCTGGTTACCACCGGACACAAGACATGTTCAGCACCAGCCACAGCAGCAGCAGCAGTATCCGCATGAGTAAGAATAATAATACTCACCACCTACTTCCTCCTCGCCGCTGCATCGAGATGATGATGATGATGATGATCTTGATAAACACAGAGACACACGCACACCACAATCCGCAGCGAATAGTCCAGCCGCCAGTCAGTCAGCCAGCCGCGCGTTGTGAACTTCGGCTGCTCGCGGTCGCTAAATGACGACTCCCGTCGCCACCAGTCTAGACTCTATGCTCCGTGCTGCCCTATCTAGCCCCTGTCGCCGCCAGCCCACCACCACCACAGGCCGGCCTGCCGGCTGGCACCCGGTTTCGGCATTTAGCGTCGACAACAAGACACGAACATAAACAAAACACCATCTATCGATGCAAGAGAGAAAGAGAGAAAGAGAGAGATAAAGCGTATGCTCGACCGATTGTCGTATCGTCTGCTTCGAAAAAAGGCGGGACAATAATACTTGGCATGACTTATTCTGCAATTTCCATTGCACATTACTACTGCTCCAAATGCCCTAGTAACCAGACTGGAAGCATCATACTAGGTATATAGCCTGCCAGCTATCATAGAACAGCGTACCGTCGATTGACATACGATGATGGGCGATGGGTTTTTCCACATCAGCTCAATCGGTGACATGAACATCTCTGGCAGTACTAACAACTCTAGTTGACGCGGCAGCATGGACGTTTGGTGTGCGCGTAGCAAACTAACATACAAATTGAAAATACAACAGTTTGAATCAAGCAAATATTAGTTCTAATGTTTTATAAATATTAACTGGTAAAAATGCAAGATGCACCCCGGGTGTCGCTGTTAAAGCCACGGTAGTATGGAACTCACAAATCGATTGAATTGCATCAGTCATCTTCTTTGCGCCTTGTCGGGGACGGCCACACCACTCGAGTCTTCTCGAGACATTGTGTGGCGGTCATTTCCCCCTTAGGGAACAAAATCTGCGAACCTACTTACCGTAAGCCAGGATTCATGGTCATTGAGGAGCGCCTCTACAAGGGCTTGGCATGTCAGGGAACTTCCCACTCCTAGGTTCCGAGACAGTAGCTCTTGCTCAGTATGGCAAAAGACGCAGCGTTTGTAGCAGTGCCTATCACACTCAGCATCTCCTGTATGTATATATATATATATATATATATATATATATATAATAAGCACTCCTCACAAGCCTAAGTGTAGTTAGTTATTCACATTTCCCTGTAACCATAAAATTATAATATTTATATAGTGGTTTTACTCACTTTTTAGATCAGCGAGTATCCTTACAGGAAATATACATTTTACTTATTACATGTTTTTTTTTACACTCTACTATAACACTTGTCTTTTAAGCTCACACACTTAGATGCATAAGTTTACCGTGAAGTAGTGTCGTTGCACTGGTCGTCGGCCGTCTGTCTCTTCAAGAGCGGCTCCGACTGTACCCACTATTCGTGCGGAAAATGGACAATTTGCCATTCATTAAGATTTTTCTAAAAATATTATTTTCCGTTAGTGATGAATATACGCGCAAAGACGACCTCAAGCAAATTTAAGATTTTGCAAAATCGAATTACGTGAAATCCCAGAGGTGTCTATAGCTTTGTATCGATGGCGACTTAGTAGTTAGTAACGTCCGCTCTCTTGCAGCCTCAAGATAAGTCTCACACATGGAAATGTGAACATTGGGTAAGCGTCGTCGGTCTCGATAGGAATTTTATGGATAAGCATATTGGTCTTGCATTGCATGATTATACCACCGCACACACAGTTTAAGCACAAATAGCACCGGCTATTCGGAAGAGAAGTGGGAAAAATTATAATTTGCTAATCATCTACATATGTTTATTGACCGACCTCCGCTCACTACTATCGGCGATACTAGATATTTGGAGACCATACGGAGGCGTTTCTGATGAACGTGGTCAAGTTTATGTGAAGTCTTTTCATACAGCATGATGCTGGCATGTTCAATGCATAGGAATTAAAGCAACATATTTTTCCACAATAATTTCGCGTAAGTCGACAAGACGACGCCCAAATGTAAGTTCGTAACGAACCGAATTGTAAAAATGTGGATGATTGGCGAAAGTGTGATCGGACGTTTAGCCTTTAACTGTTAAGGACTATATGTGCTTACCCACATTCCAAATCACCGTGAATAACACCGAGAGGTTTTTTTAGCTCTAACGGCACAGCTTGCCTGTATGGTGAATTTCTTTTGCAAAAGACTCATCCACGAAGTGCAGGTGCACACACTGAACAGCAGATACGACAGGTGTATTTGATATGCTTGAGTTGAGGGTCGCTTTTTGTTTCAGTCATACGTCTCCTTATACTCCAGATTGAAACGTAAGTGGAACGATTTACATTGACCCAAGAGCAGCTCTTAATGAAGAAGCACTGGCGTTTCCTGCTACATGGAATCGCATATCAGTTGGAATTCTATGAATTAATCTGTTTATTGACACTTCTTTTAAGATACTTGCATTTAATAATTCTGAACTCATTAAGTTACTTCAGCGTAAAAAGAACAATAACAATTATAGAAGCAAAGCCGTCATTATGACAATATCGCCATATTGGCAAAGATACATGTTAAAAATTACGTCAGCTATAACGAATAATTAATGCAGTGGAAATGGGGGGAATGCATATACAAGCACTAATACAAAACTGACAAAAAGTATTATAGCGACAATATATATTTGATCGATAATGGATAAGATAAAATCTCATTGCCCAGCGCACAGTCCAGGAGCGGCAAATACGACTTGCCAATCCTGCCTTGTTGGCTAAGAGCCGCTTAATTAGCCTAAGAGCCAGTTTAGTGTGGTATTACTGAGGTGCCTACGGCGGACAAAACCTTTAGACTAAGGAGTGCTTATGCTGGTTATTATCAGTCACCGCTAGGCGTAATGGCTGCACCTTTAACAAACTCTTTTGACATATATATATATATATATAGTAGTTTTAATAACCAATGGTTGGTTTACGAATATACATCAAGCGTCACCAGACCTGAACAACTGTTTCGATCTGCTTTTGACGGAGCTCCGCGGGATACATTTTATTCAAACTGGCCAAGTCACCAGAAGTCAAGTCTCCAACAAAATATATGGAGCGGCCGAGCTCGCTTCTTTCATGCAAACCAATGGTGTCGCACAGGGCCATCGCTTAGTGCGAAACCGCGAGAAAGTACTGGCGGAGATCCTTCTCTATGCTGATGACCTTGCCTTGTATGGGACCAGGAGATTCCAAGTTCAACCGAGTTTAGCACGATCGGTAAGATTTGTGCGAGACGCTGGTCTTGCAGATAACATCATAAGAGACCAAAGCCATGAGATTTCGAAACGTGGACCGGGACTTGGCAGCGGAAAATAAGTTGAGGTTGTACTCCACACCTCTAGAATACGTAAACAATCGTTTAAACCTTGGGTTCGGCCTGTCGTCATCCGGTCAATCATTTACGTTCATGTTATTAAACGGACGCGTAAAGCTCAAGTAGCCAGCATCGGGATTCTGAGGCCGGTCTCAAGTACAGCTCTCTGTATATAATTGCCTTGAACATTGCACCAATTACCTCATATGGCGCGTAACTTATTTGGCATAAGCTCAGTGCAACCCAACTGCGAAAGTTCGACAAGGTCAAACCTGCATTATTATTATTTATTTAAAATGCACCCTGTTTGGGTATGTAAATACGAACATGATATATATAACAAACATGGTAAAATGAATTATGATCATTCTCGCTGAAGCTGAGAAAGCGACACGGATTCCGTACAATCAGGTAGGTGGTAGAGGGGACATGGGCCGCCACAACGACGGCATCTGCAGTCCTCCTTGGGTTCATGAAACCCAGCAGACCGGCATAGTAGGTGATGCAATCCGTGAACACTGTAGCGAGTAGTGAGGTGACGACATGGCCGGAGAGAGTCCTTCTAGGCCTGGCTAGTCATAGCTGGTGATAGATAAAACTCTCTGGGAATTAGAGACACTTTTTAAGAATACTCATGCCGAAACGTTTCCAGAGCGACTGTCTGCGGCAAATTAAAGCGGTCTACGAGTTCATCAATAACTGATACTGAACCCGCGAGCATGTATACACTAATATGTTGCGCGAATTTGACGGAAGGCCAAGTACTCGCTTCAAGAAGGCTGGCTTCACCCTATCCAACTGCCATAACTGCGAAGTGCTAAGATGTTTCCATGTCACTTGAATTCCGTAAGCAGCTACGGATGCTACTTTGAGCGTAAATAATGTCATGGCCGTCTGGACGGACAACTGTGTTGGGTTTCTGATACCCGCTGCCGCGATAAGTGCTTTTCTACAACGCTCAGTTACATGCTGTGAAAAAGCAGTTTCACAGCAAACCTGCATTGCATAAGAGAGCCCCGGGTTTACACACGACCCCCACGGCCAAAACCGTCTTGCCTACTTGTTAGCCGAAACACCGCTATTCGTCGAGACTCGGCACGGCGTCAATTTAACCTGTCCAAAATGCCGGCGATACAGTTTCTATTTGTCAATATGAAGAGAAGGCCGAGGTAGACCCCAACTTTTCTTGGCCGGGGCCATGTTAGGCCTGGGAAGGCCTGAATCGCACGAACCGGCACGCTGTAACTCGTAACGCGGTACATGGTTTTCGTTATGTAATGTGCAGAACAGTGGGTTTTCATGATCCAATGGGCTATGTATGTGTGACAGATGTGGGAAACCGTGCTAAAGGTATCATGCTGGCGACTGCTTAAGGATATCCTAACTAAGCAGCTTGACGTGGTAAAAATAATTTCTGTTTTAATGTCTTTATAACTGGTCTATATAACCAACCTAACCAAGGTGAGTAATCAACGAAACAGAAAAGTTTGCTAGGTGAAAATAATTTACAACCTAATTAGAAAACCCAAACTATACAAGTAATCACCTACACGTCAATAAAAACGATGTAAGCATATGTAAGGCGTATTACCCTATTTGCTCTATTCTCGTGTCTTAAATTTTTTTGTTTTTAATTTAGTATACCTTTAACCAGATTGTGCAAACGTTAGCAAATGTTGCCTTGAAACGATGTGTGCTGCGATTGAATTGAATTATTGCGACTCATTGTGCTAAAATTGCCGTTCACGTCCTCCAATTTGTTTCATCGTGATTAATAATATGTACCTATATATATATATATATATATATATATATATATATATATATATATATATATATATATATACATACCGCCTTGTCTACTTGCTTGAATATAGCATCATATGCATAGCAGAGAAAATACACAAATATACACGTATATTTTTCTTGTGGTAAGCCGCATGTACTGTTGATGCTGGCAATTGATCAGTGTGTCAGTGTATCACACGTTTAGATTTTGTTCTTATAGAGTATCTCAACAGCTTGCTTGGACTGATCTGTGTATGTCGACACTTTTTTTGCTCCTTGCGGAATCGACGTTTTTCGTTCTAGCGGATAACTGCACTTTTTTTGTGTGTGAAAACGCCAGTTCACTAGGCGTCGTCAATGAGGCTCCTCATTAAGTCCTCATTAACGCCGGGTCTGGCTAATGCATATCGGTCCGCCGATCGGATGCATCAGCCAGCGAAACCCAAAATCGGTTTATCTCTGTATTGCCGCCGCCCAATAGACAGCAACAGCAGCGCAGCAGCACGTGTTTGCCGCAACCATTCAAAGTCTAAATAGATGTTCGACTTTAGGGAGCTTCACGCGAGCGGCTTTGAAAGACGTCACTTATTCGCCAAAGTTCGTCACTCCTTTGGGTGCAAGCCATACGGGAGCAGCTTAACAAAGATCGTATCTCAAGCAAAGCCTCCAATGCAATATCGCTCGTTAGAAACTCCAACGGAGCGGAACCGGTCGATAATTCATTACTCCCATAGTGCATATGTTGAATCTTTGGCAACTGGATTAACTATACGTAACTAGATCCATACAGCTGCTTCATGCTTGCGCGAAATTGCTCAATCCTCGTACGATTGATGCAAAATCATCTACACTTCACCTGGGCCACAATTTTGTATATTCTATGCTCAATTCTATATCATATACCCTGAGCTTAGGCGAGCGGAAACTTCGCTATTAGACAGGCGTAGTATGGCAGGGATAATCAAGTTAGTGCCTCTAAGTTCGTAGTTGGTTAAGGCTCCCGTTATCGCAGCGATCGTAAAGTCGTACTTATTTTTGCTTACCGCTCCAAGTTCCTAAGTCATCAATTAGTGGGGCATATGTGCTTTTGCCAATGCAGAGGCCACACTGACTAAAACGCCGCGTTTCTATTGCCCATAACGCTTTTATCTCCCCTTTATAAAAGTTTTTTTGCAAACAAGGGTCAGTCGTCTCTAAGCTCGGAGGTGCGAAAGAGACACCCACCATGGAGTCATATATACGCTGTTTTATACAGCCTCTAAACTATGATTGCTCAACATCATATGGCTAATGAAAACATTATAGGTTCGTGTTATACGTACAAGGCACGTCTCGGCAATTTAAAATCTCATGTTGCTTTATCGCCATATAGCATATCTACTATCCCTTTGGTTATAAACTCGAGCGTAGGGACATCGGAATTTGCCCTGTCATAGTAGCAAGCTGATCCTCTGGCGAAAGTAAAAAATTTATAGTGCATATAAATTTACGTATCGGCAATTGGACAATAGCATCCAGACTGGACTAGGAAATAATCCACGTGGAATTGTATCTGGCGATATCTGCTTCTAATCGCGCCAGTCATTTCGCCTACAGGCTGCAGCCGATAGTGTGATGAATGTGTTAAGACCTGCTTCCGCAATTGAGGCAGTCTGGATTTGAGTCAGGGCGGCTTGCTCTGTTACCTTTACTGGAATGTTGTACCATTAATTTCATTACGAACCTTGATGCTCTATAGCTGCTCACGAGATAAATATTTTTTGTAATTAGATTTTTTGTGTTTGCAGCCCATAAACAGTTGGCTTTAGGTAATTCGGGAGTAAACCCATTCCACACATTACATTGATCTAGAGAGAATAGTGAATGAGAACACCATTGGTAGTCTGCGACACTATTTCATAGAGAGAGCATGATGGAAAGTTCTAGTAAAGGTTCACTAGTGGATTTACCTATTTATCCCGCTATTGCGTCTCTCTTTGTATCGTGTAACGTATAGGCGCTTCAGAAGTATGATACTTTGCTGCAAATTGGTACCTATAAGATATTTGTTCTAGTTAAAAAAAAAACTCTTTTTGGTTAGGCCATCTACTATCAAAGCACCCTCATGTCCGAAGCGACGTAACGTCTGCAAAGTTCTACTTTTTGTTTTCAGGTATCGTATACGCAAATTGAACCCTTTGCAAGACCCGCAGCTTCTTGACCATCTCTTTAAGAATACTACTCTTAACAGGGACAACATTATCGAAAACAAGAACAGCAAATGTTGCTAATCGGAACCTGTTGTACTTCTAGGGCTGGCGTATTGGATCGACATGGTAACAGGTGCCTGTAGAGTTACTGTCTATCGAGGTCGGGTGATCACTGCGGCTGAGAGTCTCTATGGGTTCGAGCCCCGGCTTATGCAGGTATGAAACACATGTTCACCCGTGTGATGTAATTCATATACCGCGTCGTGTGGTTTGAATGATCGCATCTGACCAAAATAATTTTCTTTTGCCCTGGATGTTTTTAATGTTTGGCTGAAATTGAATGCTAGTAAATATAAATAAGAGGAGAGAGAGAGAGAGGGGGGGGGAGAGACCAACCATTTATTATGCTTGCTTTGACATTAAAAGTTATATTCTGAAGTTAGACGCGCTATCGCTGCGCCACCGAATCGACTAACAATTGTATTCTAATGTATGTGTAACGCATCATAAAGTCAGTTAGATGAATCTTCGTGGCCCGATGCTCACCAAAAGAGGCCGCCGTGTTCTCTCATTGTATGTGCAGCAAAGGCTCTGCGTGAAAAATTTGCCTGTCGACAGTAGCTTGCAAACGTGGTAGAAGTCGTTCTGAAAGTCGATGCCCAAGACCTGTTAAGAATGCAAACCTTTATGGGATCGGTTACTAAGGAGTCATCTACAGTAGCGTCCCAAAATGAAACTACAAGGGTGATACCGTCTGGGTGTCTATTGTCACCGGGCAACATCTCTAAAGGCTCGATGACGCATGGAGAGCATGAGGTTCTCAGCGCACGTGCGAGAGAGTCGTTCAAAGTTGAGTGGACAGAGTGGCGACCCGGGCTACGGATAAACGATCAACCATGACGTCCAAGAGGTAGAATCCGCTTTCCACACATGCAAGTGTGTGCGAGACCGAGCCAGGCTTCCAGGTATAGGCCTGCCTCAATAGGTATTATCCAGCAACGTTTCGAGTGTGCACTAGGCAGAGCGCATAGCCAGGCATCCGCTCTCTTCCTTAATCAAGATCGTGAAAAAGCCCATTCATCACAGACGGCCACTTCTGTGCACCCTTTCGTAACAAGCCTAGCTTTTGGTCACCGATCGCCAATCAATCGTGTAAGCCCAGCGTTATACTTTGACGGCGAGACACCGAAGATATGCAAAAGAATATGCTACTGGTCGTAACGAACTGTTATTCTTTCTTAACCCAAACAGCCTTGGCTGAAAATTAGTTCCGGAGATATTCAGCCCCTACCGAACAGGCCGGTGAGACTGACCAGCGCAGCAGATGTTTGCCTTGTTCTTCATGTTAGGCGATAGCTGGTCTGTGAGGGGTCGTGGTCGAATGAAGTCAATCCCGGGGCAGATCTTTTGGAGAAGCTCCTGACGGCTCCGAAACTGCTTTCCTTTGACTTCACCAGGGGGTCGCCAGTTCCCTCTGGGATAGAAGTGGAGTGAAGCACAAAATGTGATGGTAGCCGCGCACGATGAATTTTATGTATACGCAGCGGCTAAAACATGCAGCTTCCACCCAAAAGTGCTAAAAGATAGATCTCGGCCGAGACTTTGACAACCTGCCAGTCCTGTAAAGTGCTAGAAGGGTTCGGTAATCGGTGTCCTTTGCCCGACTCTGATTATTTCCACTGCCGGTCCACAGCTAACATGCAAGTTTATAAAGCGACTCCTCGCTGTCGGAGGAAGACTGGGAACCCGCTTTATATAGATGGTAAAGCATTTTTCCAGCTGAGCAATGTTTGCCGCCAATAGATGTGTCCACACTCTAACGTGGCTGTAACTCAGCATTGGCAAAATTTTCTGTTTAAAAGGTCGCACAACAACACGCAGTGACAGCCGCTGTGTGAAGGGCGCGCCCAGATAATGGACCCTAAGGCATATAAGGTATAATAGGGATAAGGTATAATGGACCCTGTGGGAAGGAGTTTGATCTCCCAGTTTACCCCCACGGCTTTGCATGATATTGGGCCATTTTCTGGTATAAATTGTTCTTTTCTCTCTCTCTCTCTCCCTATATATATATATATATATATACCCATTACGGAAAGCTTTGTATTGCAATTACGTATCTATGTAGTTGTAAGTTTTGCGTGAATGAACATTGCCGATTCCTGGACATAGGCTCGTTAGACTATCAGTTCAGTATATCGTGCAAATCGTTGTAAAGTTGTCGGGTGGTGCAATTAGGTCGTTAAGGAAACTCCGGAGGACACGATACACCAGGTGGTGTATTCGGGCATGGTCGGCAACTCTACGAACCATGTTGCTAATATCTACTTCGTCACGCACAACGGTGAACCAGCTGAACCTCTAAAGGTCGTCTTTCATAACCGGAATGACTTGGTAAGGAAACGCCTGCCAATCAAAAACATCTAAGCAACTCGTGAGCGATTAAGATTATGACGAATATAATACCTCATTCCTAGTCTATCCAATGCTAAGCTAATATGAAACTATAATAATAACAACAACCCGGTAAAGAGAAAAAGCAATCTCACAACGTTGTTTTGATCTACTTTCTACCGGGTTGCACAACGATTAAGTCTTCGGCACTGCCGACAACTAGGTGTCGAAGAGTTGAGGTAGAAGGTGCAAACGATAAGTTGAAGCTACTTTTGTAGCTGGCTCATGTTGTGTCAGCAGATGCTGATTATGTATTTTTAAGGTGTTGCGCATGATTTCATCGTTGACTTTTTCGCTGCATCATCTCACCAACGTTCTACTCCACTCTGAAACTGCAGGTCCGCCAATAAATCTAATCTTGTTTTAATAATAATAGCTATTTTATTGTATGGTCTGGCGCACCCCAATGTCGCCCGGTATCATTGTTTACCCGATGAAATTTGCGGCCGTTCCTAGTCAGCCGTACCTATCCAAGATAAAAGAGAATGAGGTCGTGGTATCTCAGGTTCAGATTATCCTCGGTATCTTTGCTCTATCGATCAGCACTTGTGTGTGCGTCCTCAACACTCTTCGATAAGCCTAACAAACTCTGAAAACTATCTGTTTTCCCTGTTATTCCCTGGCTTTTGCCTTGTTGTTTTCATACTCCAGTACCCTGTTCTACAAGATGGATATATATATATATATATATATATTTCCCTACTTCATGTTCCCAGCACTAGAAGTCGTAGTACTGTAGCACCTTGTATCGCGTTTATAACATTGCCGCAGCTCTTTCGGATTCTAAGATCAGGCAGTGTTGGCTCACAAAGTTGTGTTCCGGTCGGCAGTAGTCTTGCCCGGCAGATAGATTCCTTTTCTTTACCAAATTATACTTGCCGAGTACTGGGTAGACCCTTTTTGCTATAATCAGCTCTAGTGCATTAGTGTATATGACGTCCTCCAATAAGAGCATTGCACTGTGTTTACGGCAGTAACATTAGCTATGACGTCACATATTTATGGCGTTGAAAGTGTGCACACTTTATTAATCAGTAGTTCAATTCATATGTATGCTTTTATCCTTTTTCTGGGTATTCTTATTCGAACGTCGACCATTTTCAGCATCACATACTTATGGTTCTGAGGGTTAACCTACTATGTCCTCACGGTTGGCCTTTAGGCGCTCTTCTCGTGGCATTGCGTTCGCCCACCCAACTACGCAATTTTAGTATTTGTCAGCCCGCAGGCAAAGCTAATTTTCAGCACATTTACAACTATTAAAACGCAAGCGTCTCACATCTGCGTGTGGAATTCGGTTTGATAACATGGAACTTTAAGGGTGTTGAGATTACACTAAGGCAAACCCCTGCCGTATACTGATCTGGTCAGAGCTTCTACAGAGTCATGGGCGGCTATTGAAACGCATATACCAGGCGTTATTCAGCAAGAGCCTCAAACTTTGCTAGGTGTAGTTTCTCCTAAAATACATATACTAGCTCTATCTTCCTCTCTAAAATCTGTATGTTTCCTCGCTGTGCCTTTGCATGTAATGGCAAATCATTACAGGCTGTTTCACAGAATGTGTAATATGTCGTATATGACATGTGCATATATCTAAATCATCATCACATTTATTCATATGGAATATACGATTGACACTTATATAGCTGTCAGCTGCTCTCGGCATGTTATTCACGGGATGCAGTGCAGTGATTTCTTTGAAATGATACTTCATACCCGCCTGAGAGCACAGTCGACAGACGCACTCCGTGTACTTCTCGTGGAAGTTCGTATTCGAACAGACCAGGCGATCACAGTCATGAACTATGTACCTGGTATAAACGTGGCGATTGCCACATACAAGACCAGACCAAGGTGAGAGGCAACCATGACAACATGCAGGTCTTCAACCTCTCGTCTGATTTCTCGACTTGTTCAACTTTATTTTCCCATTCCGAGATGAGGCTTTCGAATGATACTGTACACAGCGTATTCAACCTCAGTCGAACCTCTGTCTCAACAACCGGTACACAACCTGACAATAGATATACAAAGCGGCTTCTTACCTCCATTGACATTGGGCAAAGTACTCGCTTCATGTACATTGCGAAACACCTTTCAAGCAAGCCAAAGTTTGCCCGAGTGAGGTGTCCCCATACTCTGTCAAGAGCATACGTCAGCCTTGGAACAATCATGAGGTGGAAGAGCGCCACTGCCGTCTGGACGAGCGGTCACCGGACGTCGCCGACCTCTCAAGGACGAGAGACTAGGGCTGTGCGCACTGTCTCGACGATGTGCGCAGTAAAGGTCGACCGAGTATAGTGGAGCCCCAGATATCGGAAAAAGTCGACGAATTTCAAGGATTGGCCGCCGCAACCTATAACGTTTTTGGCAACCAATCGATCTCCTGAATTCTCAGTTCTGAATTTCACAGTCTTGGTCTTCATGACGTTTATACCAGCCCCCTTAAGTATGGACATGCCTTTAAATATGGTGGTAGTACCAATACTCATAAGCGTCCGGTAACTAATTTGCTCAACGATAAAAGTACTCGCTCACTACAAAAAAAAACTTCTGTATGCGTTTTTTTTCTATGCGCTGTATGTCATAAATGTTTGCTTCATTTTACGGGTTGCCCCTCTGACATTGTACATTATTTAAACACTTTTTTTGGCATAGCCATTGTAAGGTGCCGTGACGTGGTGTTTAACGTCATATCCCGATTGACTTGATTGTGTTTTCAATGTGTGCGCTGGAACAATTATATTGTGTTGTAGACGATCGACGTAATGAGGATCGAAGCTTTTTCACAAAATGTATCGTGGCAGGCCTTTAACGTGGTTCAAGGTTGCTTTGCGCGCACGTCGGAGGACATCTTTTTGATCTACCTGGATATCAACGGTAGGTTTTCGGCGTGGTACACAGTATCGCCAGTTGCAATCGTACGGAACCGGCTAGGAGGGAATGCTAGTAGTGTTTACCCCTTTATTGGTATAATATTGGTGAATATGCTGCATTTTGTCATTTTGATCAAACAATTGCGTAATAGCTAGGCTGCATGCTATAGCTATCTTGCTTGAATATGATATTTGCGAATCCAGCATTTGCTCTAGTTAAATTAGCGTTATATTATAATTATAAAATAGTAGTTAAAAGTAAAATTTGCTTGTGTAGTAAGACATATATATATATATATATATATATATATATATATATATATATATATATATATATATATATATATATATATATTAGCTTTATTTACCATTCCTTGTGGAATGTCTTTTGAATCAGATGCGCTTGCTGTATACTACGTCATACAGCGTGCTGCTGGCTATGTATGTTATTTTTTATTTTTATTATTATTTTGGTATATATATATATTTTTTTTTAACAAACAGCTTTGTCTGTCGTGCATTCATACTATTAATTAAGACATATATGAGGGCGTCAAAACGGAAAACCGTTCTAGTGTCGTTTTTGCACTCGTAGGGGAAAAAAACGATGAAACTGTAGGAGAAACGTGCTTTAGGTGTAGTTACTAATTTTCATTTATTTGAGTCAAATCAACGCAAATGCTTTGCAGGTTTTTCTGACGTAGGTCCTCCGATGGTGTTTGAACGGCAGCTGCTACAAAAACTGAAGCAGTGGACTTCGATTAAACAACCGCTTCGCTTTAGTAACATTCAGTTGTACAACAATGGATCTGTATCTTTTCACATTCTACCTAGACATGATCGTAAGTCCATTAACGTCTTATCTTCTTCGGCGCGAACACGACGCATGAATGAATCCATGCGTATATATTTATATACTGGCTTACGCGATTCTTGCCCGCTCTGCCTTTATTGACCTATTTGCTCACATTACCAACTGGCGGTCGCTCGAGTATACTCGTATATCATGAAAGCTATAAATATGACGTATTTTTTTTTTCGTGTTCAAGCTGTATTAGAAGTGCGTGTGACTGACCTAATGTTATTGATTCGTTATCAGAGACATTTGGATAACCCACCTAGTACAGGTACAACCTATTTCCGCGGCACTAGATGCGCACATTTTGGTCAATTGTTTCAGCAACTAGACTACTGAATTAAAACGTACGTCATTCATTGCATTCGTATTAGACAAGGGTCATTACCCACTTTATCTTCCCTACTTTAGGCTTTAAATTTGCACCTTGCCAAAAAATGCTTACTTCTTTCGTAAACATTTGCATTTTTTGTACCTTTTTGCAAAAGCGGGATCCTATTTCAAATCGTAGCAACTGAAAACCGAGATGTCTGTCGTATGAACACCCTGGGATCGTTTACAGTAAAACTATATATATATATATATATATATATATATATAAGGTGATATCGTTTGAAACCCTATCGGTCTGTTTTGCTACGGGCGGTAAGGTGCCTATGGCAATACGCTTTCATTATCACATTGATTTCAGTCTTATTGAGTCTGCATATAACATTTCTACTCATACTGTTGTCAGCTGCTCTCGGCATGTCATTCGAGAGACGCACTGCAGCGATCTTTTTGTAAGGACAAGGCAGGCAGACGCATGATACTTCGTACACGCTTGAGAGCACTGTCAGATGACAGATGCACCCTTGTGTCCTCCTCGTGGAGGTTCGTATTCGAACAGACCAGGGGATATCAATGGTATCTACCTGGCATAGACGTGGGGAATCGTTAATGAATTCTGTTTAATTTCAGGGCCGGTTTCGGTGAAAGACGAACCGTTATCTCCGGAGGCTGTACAGCGTATCGTTGCTACGGTGAAGAGCGGCAAGGCGTACTTCACAAACATGAAGGCGAGTCAGTTCCGTCTGCCCGCTGTGCAATGCCGCCTGCGTATGAAAACTTCTTAGAATGACACGACGACAACGAGTCTTTGACGACACACTTTTGAAAATTAGACAAACTTTTTGTGTAAATATTAAGTGCGCATCCATCTAGGAAAATGAGTCTGTTAAACGGCAGAAAATGGCGGTGTCACGGAATGCTGACTACATTAGAGACAGCCAAGAGTGACAGCCCCATTAAGAAACCCCATTAACACCAAATTGAATCTAACGATTGGTCTAAGTGGATGAATGAGGGCCAATTAAACATAGGTTTGGACATCACAACAGAAATCCGTACTAGAGAGGCAACTGTCGAATGAGTTTGTCTTAATATTAGGATCAAGAAAAAAAAACTTCTGTACTCTTCGTATGAATGTTTGGGGAAATTTTGCCTTTAGTAATACTCACATACAATGTGCAATTATTTTACAGGGCGTCAAGTCGGTCGTGACTCTTGTAACATACGAGACCATAGGTAAGTAAATATATATATATTTATATGATATATATGTTAGATGTTCACAGAGGTGCCACTGGTCGCCATATGGAGTCCTCGATTTCTGACACCTAGACTTACCTGTAATCGGCGCAAGTGGGCGACATCGTTAAAAGAGTCTTTGACGAGGACCGTGGACTGAATTCTTATTCACTCATCGAGTACGTGACTAGGAAGGAACACTGCATTATAGAACTGTCGTTCAAGATGCTTGACTATATGATGTATAACATTTATGTATAAGGCCCTTATCCACTGCGAGCAGTCGGCCTCAGGGTGACCGCGTCTTGCTGCTGCTGTATCTTATTTAAGCTTTAGATATAAAGGATTACCTTTCACCCGAGGTAAAGCACCCCGAGGATCCATTGCTCCATCTAGTCCGGTCATGGCCATAACACGTTGCTAACAGGCCTAAAGGCTAGCAAGCCACTGACGGTGTTAAACGTTAGTGTACAGAGAACCACGTATAACTCTCTCTTAAAAAGTGCGTTGTCGTAAATCATGACAACCAAGATTTTGATTGTATAGTCTAGGCTGACGCCTTCCCCCCCCCCCCCCGTCATATTGTACGCGATCCGGACGTCTAGGTCCCAACTGATCTCAGTGCTTGTATTATGCACTTTGCCAGAACTTACTTAGTTCTAGTAGACACTATTTCAGGCGTCTGATTGTAAAAGACTCATACATCTATATTAGGCTGTACAAATAATCAATTGTCAGCAAGCTGTTGTACTGCTCCCTTGTATGTGATTGATAAACATATCACAACGATATGACTCTTTTAAGGTTTAGGAAGCCAACTCTTAGTTGTTGCTCATCATTAATATCTTAATATCCTATATATTAATATCTTAATATCCGTTGTAGCCCTTGATGACCCCCCAAAAACGGCATAGAATGTAGTTCAACACAGTTGTCAGGTTAGTCGCAGAATCTAGTTGCAACATTGCTAGATATCTGACGAGCCTACGATACGGTCGATAGAAACACTCTTTGGAACAAGATGACAGAAGGTGGATTAGGATCGGAATGGGTGAGTATATTCAAAGATATATATGACAGGAGCTACATCATCGTAAGAATCGCAGTAAACACATCAGTGGTGAAAGGAAGCACCACAAAGTCTAAAGTTATTCTAGGCACTGAGTAGGCGAACACTCAGCGGGAATAAAATAAGCTACCTTTTATAATAAAATTAACTTTTTAAGTGAGGTATAATTATCTTTTCAGCGACTGTGTAGCATATTCTGGCCGGCGTTATATGTTCTTCAGAAAACGCAGAACAAACGCGACGATGTGCTGGGTTTTTGTAACGGAGGATTTGTTGTCTCGCATTTGTACATATTGCGTTTCTATGTCGGGCAACAACATCAGTATCACGGGTTTTAGTAATATCACTCTCACTCCGAAGTAACACTTGTCAGACACCATGTTCCATTGGAAATAATATTTACTTTAACGAGGTATTCTATTTCCTATACCGCTGTTTAAGTCCTTCTGGGAGACCTTGTACATATATATATATATATTTTTTTTAAAATTGAGGAGTAGTTAGATGCTTTAGGCACTAACGCAGTAGAATGAGTATGACACTTAGCCCTATGCAATATGGGACACCTCTCCCTTAAGATTATCTCTATCGTTCTTCCCCTCTCTCTCTCTCTCTCTCTCTCTATATATATATATATATATATATATTATATATATACATATACAGGGTGTTCCTATTTGTGTGTCCAAAACGCTAGGGTATGGTCAAACTCGGTGAGAAAATCATTTTTGCCAATGGGTGGAAGCCGGGAAAACGTTTTGTTTAGGAGTGAGGATGAAATTTATAAAAGCAGTTATTCTGTCTTTTTTCTCCTACATAGTTGTGCAAAATCTACGTTTGCGGGAGAACCGTCAACGCACAAAGGAACCGATCATACCGGCGTGTTTGGCGGAAAATTCTGCACAATAAAGTATACATTACTAGCTTGCGTAGCAAAAAGCGAATAGCCAGATTAAGGAAAGTCATAAAAAGTCAAAATGTTACGTTAACGCTTTTTTGTGCAACATCGTAATTTTTTCCATTACGACCGAAAATGTACGTTCAAAAGACTACTCTCAGGCAATAGCAAATTTAATGCCCACTACATTCTTACCAAAGTGATGGTGCTGCGTTACGTAGTTGCTAAGTAACTAAGCTTTTTCGACAGTCATATCGAAAGCGAAGGCATGCATACTTGCATAGGGTGTATGAGAAAGTTAGGTACGTATTTTGAGGTTTGGTAGAACTCAGCAAGAGAATAATTTTTTCTAATGGAAAGAGGGGGCGGAAACGTGTTGGCAAAATGCTACGGTTCTGAACGTGAAAACTTCAACGTGAAACATAACAACTATGACTGTCGAAAAAGCTTAGTCACTTGGCAAATACGTAACGCAGCACCATCACTTTGGTACGAATGTAGTGGGCATTAAATCTGCTATTGCCTGAGAGTAGTCTTTTGGACGTGCATTTTTGGTCGTAATGGAAAAATTACGATGTTGCACAAAAAAGCGTTAACGTAACATTTTGACTTTTTATGACTTTCCTTAATCTGGCTATTCGCTTTTTGCTGCGCAAGCTAGTAATGTATACTTTTTTTTATGACTTTCCTTAATCTGGCTATTCGCTTTTTGCTGCGCAAGCTAGTAATATATACTGTAGCATGTGTAGAATTTTCCGCCAAACACGCCGGTATGATCGGTTCCTTTGTGCGTTGACTGGTTCTCCCGCAAGCGTAGATTTTGCACAACTATGTAGAAGAAAAAAGGCTGCTTTTATAAATTTCATCCTCACTCCTAAACAAAACGTTTTCCCGGCTTCCACCCATTGGCAAAAATGATTTTCTCACCGAGTTTGACCATACCCTAGCGTTTTGGACACACAAATAGGAACACCCTGTATATATATATATATATATATATGTGTGTGTGTATATATACACATATATATATGTATATATATATATATATATACACATATATATATATATATATATATATTATATATATATATATGTGTGTGTATATATACAAATATATATATATATATATCTATATATATCTATATATATATCTATGTGTGTTGTATATCTACCAACTATATATTATATCTATATATATATCTATATATATATATATATGTGTATATATGTATATATATAGCGTATTCGTTAAGGAATCGTACTATTTCACTTGCAGGAGCACCCCAGGCGACATATCGGGCTGAATCCGTTCTGCTGATTAGCCTGAGCGTTATGGCCGTGGCTATTCTAGCCGGACTCGGCATTGCATTCGTTTTTGCTCGGACCGTTCCAAAGTACAACCGGATTCGGCTTTTCCTCGGGGGTGTAGCAAGCCGGCCGTTCTCGGCAGTACAAGCATCGCCTTACTTGATGTTCCGCAACGACAAGACCGTTGGACAACCAGTCCTACGAGTCTCGCTTTGGTTAGATCCGCTTATCGGCCTCAGCGCGGAACTTTATATTTGATATTTTATGAGGGGGATATAGAGAAAAAGAGTAATAAAGAAAATCCAGACTGGAATATCGTTTATCGCTTAATGCCTAATGCATTTCTTAATCATTCAAGCAATAACCTCAACTGACGGCTACTTCTAATACGCTCATGATCGGATACGCGCGTTGCCGTTTGCCTCTCAATTAAAAGCCCTGATATACAAGTTCCGACTTTAACGCGATCCGAGAGAGAGAGAGAGAGAGTGCTCTCTACGATTGATTGGGATCTCTACGGAGATCAGCACTGTTTTTGTATATATTTGCCTTTCTCATTGAGCTTGCTCTTACTATGCCTTCAAAGCCTATAGAATATAGTCTGGCTAGAAGGGTACGCTAGCGCATATAGATGGCTATATTAAACAAAATGAGAGTAGCTCTTTGTACTTACATTGGTCCAAAACAGCGTCGTGGTTTGTGGGCGAAACTATTTTAACTAACACATTACAGAGCTTACTTCATCTTAGTTCTAAACAAATTAGCTGAACAAGTATAGTTGTTACTTGCGAGTACATCTACAGTGATGATACTGTGTTACGTTACAAACTTTCGACATCGTGTGTTCTCACTTGCTTTACCTACTGCCATAAACAGGTGGGCATTCCTGCACCGTGCCACGTTGTAGAGTCGGTTTCATTTTATTTGCACATAATTTCCTTTTTATGGTCTCTATGTTGAATGTTAGTTGAACTGGCGAGGTATGCTTACAAACGTATACACTAAAAGCGCTACTTAAATAGCGAATTTTGAAGAGAGGTTAAGACCGTGTGAGTGATTTGGGAAGGTTGACCAAAGTTCAAACGTCAATAGAGAGCCTTGTTTCATCAAAGCATTTTACCATAGCATACCTGGGATAACTTAGAATTTTTCATACAGCGCAAAACTATTTCGCCGTAGGCCTGTTCAAAATTATTATAATTATATATATATATATATATATATATATATATATATATATATAAAACTCAGAGGGCGGATCAGTAATTTGAATCTTAAAATAACTAGAAATTGCCGATCCGTCAGGGTCTTTTAGATTGTCTTTCTTAGAAGCGCCATTCATCAGTTACACGCAGGCCAAATTTCAATCGGTGGCGGCGTTTACTGTTTGAGTTTGGTTCGAACAAGTGAGGAAAACAAAAGTTCGGCGATTTTTAGGGAGCCGAAAATGGAGGAGCAACGAATTTGTATCAAGTTATGTGTTAAAAACTAAATCACATGTTCTAAAGTTAGTGGCAGTTTATGGTGATCAAACTTTGTTCCCTGTGTTATCGAGGTGCCGTCGATTTTGCGATGGACGTGAAGAAGCCGAAGATAAACCCCATTTGGGAAGGCTTTCGACACGACAAGATCAAACATTGAAAAAGTTTCCAACAAGAGCAGACCCAACTTTTTTAACTGTTTTTTTTTTCCGACTACAAGGGAATCTTTCAATAGTTTTTGCGACTTGGTTGTACGGTCAATAAGTAATACTAATGCAAACGTTTAAAAATATTGCGCAAAAACTTCCAACGCGAGACGTCTGAACCACCGGCGCACACATAATTTCTGACTTCGGATTATTTGATGAGAAATTTAATCTATATATTTCCGCAACTTTCCTATTCTTCGAAATTGGCTCCGTGCAACTTTTTTTCTGTTCCTACGGATAAAAAAAATAAGGGCAACGTTTTAAGACTATAGAAGGCTATAGACTTCCCGTTCTGAAGTGCAGTGGTGAATCCAGACTTCGCCGACGGTTACAAAACGGCCCAAAGTATCGCACTCAAAAGTTCCAAAGTGCCCTTCGAAACTAACCCGCTGCTCAATTATTAGCCCGTGTGGTAGCCGCTTTGCTTTAGTTTTTCATGCATCAATGCTAACGCAATAATTGATGTACTCCACCAATACTCATCTGTTTCTCTATTTCGCGCAGCTTTAATTGGCGGTCAGTCACCACGAGTTTGAGAAACAAAAATCGCGCCAGAGCAATGTTGTATTGTATGTTTCTTTTCTTTTGCCGTTCTTATAGCATTTGTAGCATAGTTTCTCATCCGAAGTTGTCTTTGACCGTCCTTGTGCATTGTGCATCCTCGATGCCCATACTACTCGTTAAATAGAGCAATCAATTTGATAATGGTACTGTAAGTTGGTGCATTGGCTCCGTTAACTGCATCTACTTTGGCTTTGATTCTTGATGCATCTAAGCCATCATAAAACGGTTAATCATAGCACAGTACTCGTTCTGCTCCAATATCTCTGGATAGTCTGACAGAGAGCTACAGTTGCTGCAGACGCAATTCGAAACCAATTCACAGTGTAGTTTTTTCTGTTACTTGCGAAGAGTGTCTTTCTCCGTTGCTCTAATTGGCATGAGCACTTTAATTTTTTAGATTAGACAGGCGATGCTAGGAACTTCTTGATCCACCTATGTATATATATTATATTATATATATATATATATATATATATAGTATATATATATATATATATATATATATATATATATGTATATATAATATACTATATATATATATATATATATATATATATATATATACACATATATATAGATATATATATATATATATATATATATATATATATATATACACATATATATACCACCACTATGCAGCAATGACAGCTATGCATAGAGCTGTCGGGTGTAGAATTGTCCTTCGGTCGGCTTGCGTTGCTTAACATCCTCGCCACGTTTTAAGGGGAATTTATTTTACACCTAATCTTCGCTCAGTGATGGGGTATACTTATATGCTCAAATATCTTACGATCTGATGCTTATTGTTATTGTGGTGAGCTCAGCACTATTGGAAAATAATTAAGTGGAATTACTCAAACGGTCACTTTAACATTTTGAAAAATGTGATTGGCCTAGGAGTAGGATTACGTCTAGGAAATATGATCCAAAAGCTTAATTATTTTGTTGACGAAAGTCGCCCGAACACGAGCCAGACGTGCAAATTGATAAAGAATCGGGTCATTTCAACATTCGTTGACCTAGTGGAAAATTAAGCAACATGACTAACCACAGGACCAAACCAAGGTTGGATTCGATAAGTATTTTATGCCTCTCAGCCGCTACACCGAGCATGTTAGCGTTAAGGCAAAGCCGTGGTCTTTCATTCGGGAGGTTACGGGTTTGAATCTAGGAGCAACCATTTTGAAATTGGTATTGCTGTCTTTTTGTTTCAATCAAGTCGAATGTTCACCGCTGTTTAGAAAATAAAATAACGTATTTATTTCTATTAAAATATTCGAGCGGGGTAGGATGACAGCTGTAGAAACTAAACCTGGCGGCTATGTTACTAGATTAAGCCACCGGCTTAGGTGTCACAACGACGGTTGCTTGGATAGTTTGATGCCGTTTCATTTGATGGCGATGTTAACGGGGGTGCACATTGGTTTGTTCAAAGCGTTACACGCATAGTCGCCACGAAGAAAAGAAAGTAAGACTGTGAGGAGTTCGGCATTGACCTGAATCCTCGTGACCTTAGGTGAACCTGTCACGGGGAGAGATGAATAATTGGGTCATTTCAACCTCTCGTTGACATAGTGGAAATCTGAGGCAGGATTACTAAAATCAAGGTTAGATTTGATAAGTATTCTACGTCTCCTAGCAGCGCACACACAGCACGGCGGCTTAATGGCAAATCCATGGCGCTCCATCGCTAAGATCGTAGGTTTGCATCTGGGATAAGTCACGTTTAAATTTGTTTTCATAATCTTCGATTAAGAAAAGGTGAATGCCGAAGCAGATTCTAATTGGAAGTTGCTAAAGAAGCTCAAACACAAAAACGATGAACACATATGTCTTAATAAGAAGATGGTGCATTATCCTCCTCCTGTTATTATTACTATTATTACTTAGTCGAGCAGAGGTTGAGTCTTAGATATTAGATAAGTGTATTTTCAAGTCGTAAATTTGCGTTCACATATTTATGAGAGAGTGGCAATGCAAAATAAAACCAGTCAATTGCTTTAGCATGCAGGAAAGCTAGTCTACGATTCTTAAACGTTAAATATAGGAAGACTTTACCTAAGACCTTAGAATGAAGACCTTTTCTTGTCACTTAGATCTGGATTGATCGTTTTCATTGTTAATTCAATAGGCATCGGTGGTAGACATTACTAGGTTCAGACTAGTGAGTAAACTATAACCCTAAACTAAAACCACTATATATCTAAGTGTAGAACTCTTTCTTTTTCTTCTTCCGTGATCTTGTATCTGACTAAGAACTGTTCTGCTGCTACAATTAATGTAAACACTCATTAGCTTCGCATCTTACTCTCATTCATGCCTCCGAGGTATGGGAAGGCAGTGGGCCGAGCTGTACGCAAAGTCACACCTAGAGGTAACTAACTCCCTCTCTCTTGGCCGTAGACATAATTTTAGATATCCACTGTTAGAATTATTAATGTAAACTTTATAGAGATCAGCTTTCTGTTTTATTTGTACATTATACAAAATATATATTTAAGTAAACCGGTGTCTGAGGGCAGCGAGCCTAGCACCGCGGCCGCATTTTCACGTTGAGCTTTAATTGATATTATCTGCAGCAAAAAATTCCCTCGTCCTCTATTCACCATTCTCACCTGTCGCTTTTCGTCGCTCAATTTCTCTCAGAAATGTTAATGTAAATTTGAGTTGAAATTCCCTATGTTTCTATTGCAGCTGGGTGTTTTATACAAGTGTCCATTACAACGTGCGTCTCTTGTTATATAAGAGTCACGCAGATCTTGTGGAAAACAGGTGTCACGTCATATCTTATGTATGTCCAACTCGCTGATTATGACGTAATGGCGCATTGTTTTACCTACATCCATTTACAAAACTCTTTCTGTGCTGCTGAATCAATTAAAAGCGGTAAATCCTAATTTTCAAGATCACAAGGCCGGCATTGCACTGAGCCAGGAGCTGGTTTACCACCTTTGTTCGTTGAAGTGAAGCAAAGCTAACGGCCAATGTAGGTGGTGGACCGTCCTATATTACCTGTATTATTGGGCAAAGTTTAGATAAAAGTCTTGATCAAGCTCCAAATTTGGGAAACCGCGGCATTAGCGATAACAGAAAATGTGCTGTAATATCGAAATTTTCTACGCTCACGGACCCCTAAGTAGGAACCCCAACATTACCGCGTGTACTGACAATGCAGTTCAAAGAACTAGAACTTCCTTTGTAGCCGTATAATGCCGCTCGTGATAACAGAGATTAGTGACAGAAAACTGCTGTCAATGCTCAATATGCTAGATGTATTAAGCCGGTAAAACATAATTACTGAGCTCACGCTAGTGAAAATGCCCGTCATGCAGAATGACGGCACAGTAGGCATTTGCGTGGAATTTAACCAGGCTGGATTCCTCGGTTTGTACGAAATGCGTTCAACTCGGCGTATTGGATGGAGATTACTAAGTCGAGTGCTCTGGAACATTGCATATGAGGGGGATCTCCCTGTAGATTTGCTTCCTGAAGGATTGTACACATTGGCCTACGAAAATGACCTCACACTGACGGCGCTGGATGTGGAGTGTGGCGGCGTGGTCTAGGGGACTAGTGCGCTAGTCATGGTTGTCATCTACCGGGGTGTCGCCGGTTCGATCCCTGTTGTTGATCGAATTTTCATTGAGCGATGCTCAGTGAGAATATATGATAAACCATACCGCTGAGAGTCAGCGGCCATGCTGCCACAAGGACTGTTGGGGAAACCCTAGATATCTTAACATGTCCGGCCCTCGGTGCATTGAAGATATACCTCAGGTTAAGTTCCAAGCCCGTAGGGGACGGAGGATCGTCTAGAATTAAAAACAACCTCCTTAAAAAAATGTTTTTTAATTCTAAGATGAGGCAGCTGAATCGGCACTAGAGTACGTCATGCCGTGGATAACAGTCCACCACCTGAAGCTAGCGCCATAAAAGACGGAGGCGCTCTATCTCGCTGGAAAGAAGCCAGGCACATATCTTTCGCTTGCAGGAGAGATAATGGGGACAAAACAACAGTTTTTACGGCCAGCTAAACACCAGTTTATAGTAGTACTGTCGCGCGTTTAACATAGTAGTAGCGCGATTCGAACGAGACGGGTCGGGACAAGCGGAGCTCCAGGAAAATATTGTAAAATCTTAGTACGGAGCTACCGTCAGCCAGTTCGGCGCATCTTGCTCAGGTGCACCTTTGTTTAACTAACGTGATCTTGGAAGTGACTTATTCAACGGTAGAACATTACTCAATGTTCTTTCTACAGACCTTAGACAAGTTGCGTGAGAAACAGCTGTAGAGGCATTTTCAGCTTATCACAACTAAGTTCAAGTGGATGCGTGCGTTGCATTATCACGTTAGCTGGCAGATAGATCTGTAATGTTCCAACAATTGAAGCAGTGATCTGTCGTCGCTACCACTCCAGTATCGTCATTTTGTGCTGTTTTTACCGTTGTCATCTTGGCCATCACCACCGTTAACATCATCTGGGTTAGCCAATGATTCTATTTAGTGCTATCGGATTCATACAGAGGACGTAGCCGAGTAGAAAGCACCCCTGCTTATCAAGCGGACGCATGATGGTGGGGCGGACGCATGGGTGGTCCGGAGTTCAAAGCCAAACCGGGCACTTTTTTTCGATTTGAAAAGCCCAACAAAACATAAATTATTATATTATTATTATTATTATTATTGTGAGGTGTGAACGTGTACTCCTTGTCTTCTTCTAACTCCTAAATATTATTCCATGGAACCGACAATACAGCCGGCGTTTCCTCGGCACACAGCAAGCGACAGCAGTTGCCGTAGAAACTCGCCTTCGCGCCGATTCCCTGTGAGATCTGTAATCCGTTGGCCCAGCTCACTGATGAATCTCTTGGTTCCCTTGCTTACCGGGCCCATTGTTTCCATCGATATTGGCACTACGATATAACTTGTCTCCAGTCCTTGGTACTTGCGTTTTTTTCCCATTATCTGCGCGCTCGGCAACCCATCCCGCTTCTAGTGAACTGTGGCGTATATACGAGGGAGCCACTGTACAGGAAACTGTAGCATCCCATACCAAGCATCTGCCGTTAGCCCATAGCGGGATTGTTACAACCGTCTGGTCTTTTGTCGTCATGAAGTCCTAATCTGGGCTCGAGCGTGCTTGGTATACCAGCTTTGCGTAAGGCTCTTCTTATAATTGCATTGATTTCAGCGTGTCTAGAAACTCTACCATGGCTTTTGATGCAGCTAAGAGGGTGAAGTCCATCCTCAGTTACTGTTGGTACCACATGCGCGGCAAACTGTAGGGGTTGCAAACCGGGGCACCTATTCGAAGAGCTGTTACCATGCGGAATGAGGTGTTGTCCAGCATGGTACCCAGCTGCGGGGAAGGGAGACACTTTAGAAAGCCTCCACTAAATGTGTCCCGTGCTGCCAGAAGACAGCTTTTTCCACTGGAGATTGGGAGGTTGTCTAACAGCTCTCTAGAAACTGCAGCGCTGCATCGTAGGAGTCCAATGTATGCTGAGCGTTGGGACGTTCTTGCACAGGGGGCCTGGGCATCCAATTGTTTGTCTAGCTAGTAGCTCTGGTCAGCGTTCTTTGGCTCTTTGTGATTCCGTTGGCGGATTCTGGTTCGACCAACGTTGTTGCGAGTTTACCCAAATTCCAATAGAGACGCGGCATCAGCACATGGGCAGCCAGGCTCCGCCCTGATCTAAATACCAAGTCCACCTTCGGCAATTGGAAGGGTTGCTCGTTTCTCCAAGTGTTATCATGCCAGGTCGACGTTATACTTCACCTACAATGCTTCTCTTGCGGGGTATCGTCGTAAGCTTAGAATCTTCGGTGGCAATTTAAATAGCTGGTGGACGTGCGCAGTAGGTATAGTTAAGCTTCGGCGAGCCCAAGCTGTATCTCCAGATGCACAGAGCTGCTTGGCGAATGCATCGCCACGTTAATGTGAGAGCGAATTTGCTTCAGTCCAGTGCACTTTTCTTTAAGGGTCTTGAAATCGATCGTAAGCTTATTGGGGCTCCCAGAAGCTCCAGCTCTGTCTAAGTCAACGCGCCTAGATTCTGGCAAGACATTCGAAATCGCCCTAAAAATTTCATCCTGTTCTTGGGCATTACCTCCCATGTAATGACTTCACACTTAGAGGCATTGAGGCTAAAGGCCTCCCTCTTCTGCAAAATTCAGTACGTTGATAATATCACCCACAACCAGATCAAGTGGGCCTCCAATCGTTGCGTCATCTAGGTACCAAACGTTAGAGGGCTCTTCATGCGTGCCACTAAACTGGATACCCCGAGGCTGAATAAAGCAGGGTCCAAGCGGATCGCCTTGTTGCACTCCACTAGATGATAATAGTGGTGCTTTTTTCATCCCAGGGACAGCAGAGTCGGTTCTTGTAGCTTTGCCAAGCTAGCGGCAAAAAGTTGCGGCACTTTGAGTCTTACCTCATCAAGCACTACATCGCGTCGTAGTATTGAAGGCGTTACGAAAATCCAATTTAACTAGGACCCGTACTGGACCTTCTGCTTCAACAAATGCTCGACTGCGTGACTGCCGCTTCTGCACCGCCTTTCACTGCAACGCTATCTGACTTGGTGAAATTGCTGTCACGTTTGTAATGGCAATGGCTACTTTAGCGACAAGCCTCCTGATTGTAAGGCCGCATGCTATAGGTCTAATAGAGCCGTCTTTTCTTTAGCGCTGTCAGATTGGCCCCGTAGAAGATGGGAATGCAGAAATGTGGCAAATTACCACCCAAGGCTGAACAACAAGAGAACGGAGTTCTTCCACCAGCCTCCCAGATGACGGTACTGTGCTATCGAGCATATCGAGCAGATGCCGAGGACGTAAACCGTCTAATCCTGGGCCTGATGCTAGGGAAAAAGACCGGCGGCGTCAGTAATAAGTTTTTCTGGTACGAGGCATGCTTGCGCTGGTACTGGTGCTTGAAAATTGTTTAAGCGCTTCTGACGAATCCGTAGGACGAGGATGCTGTTCTCAATTCTGCTCTGTGGGCTGTTGAGTGGCGCAAAGGAGTTGAAAAGGCTACGTGCGGCAGATCTTACATCACTTCTGCTAATTTGCGCTCTGCTGTAGCGGCTCTGTCACGATCAGTGTACTGTTTTTCTGAGTTTTGGGGGTGCTGCGTGGTTGTTCGTCAAGAAGATTTTCTAGTCGCTTCCACTGCGTATCCACGAGATTTTTCTAATTATTTGACAAAGTGTGGTATCTTTGGCTTTTCGCTCCGGGATGCGCAACATTAGAGTCGGCAACGTTACAAGCCTGACCCAAGACGCGTTGTCTTGCTTTGAATTAAATTAGCCAAAGCTTCTGTGTATGCTGCGCAACAAACTTCTCTGACCCCTCTGGGTATAATCCTTATTAGTTAGCGTCTTTTCGCGCCCGAGCCAAGAGTGTTACTAAGGTCTGTGGGTCTGGGTCCATGTTGTCACGATGTTACCAGCCTGGTTT